>JBBPBX010026255.1:0-38251 GCA_038048925.1 Garcialebias charrua | reverse complement strand
TGGTTAACTTCTTATCTAAAGAAATTACATCTCATTGTTGTCAATATTGTTGCCACTATCTGGCGCATGCTTTTATATCCACTCATCTAATTGCGTCCATGTGGATGTAATAATCGTTAATCATGTGTGTTTGGTGGGATTTATGATTGTTTTCACATCGTGGACACGGTTTCACAGATCACCTGTAAGTGTCGCCAAAGGAACAATAACCACAGAAACGTGCGTACGCCAACAGGGGAGCAGCCGTGGATTTCTACGTGGATGCGCAGATATTCCCGTTCATATCAGATTTGATACATACGCCACTTTGCGTGGAAAGTGACGTGCGCAATGTTTTTGTGCGCACGCATGGTTGATACATGAGGCCCCTGGGGCCTCATGTATCAACCATGCGTGCGCACAAAAACATTGCGCACGTCACTTTCCACGCAAAGTGGCGTATGTATCAAATCTGATATGAACGGGAATATCTGCGCTTCCACGTACAAATCCACGGCTGCTCCCCTGTTGGCGTACGCACGTTTCTGTGGTTATTGTTCCTTTGGCGACACTTACAGGTGATCTGTGAAACCGTGTCCACGATGTGAAAACAATCATAAATCCCACCAAACACACATGATTAACAATTATTACATCCACATGGACGCAATTAGATGAGTGGATATAAAAGCATGCGCCAAATAGTGGCAACGATATTGACAACAATGAGATGTGATTTCTTTAAATAAGAAGTTAACCAAGCTGTATTAACACGCCTACGTTTAGGTCAGTGGGTAAAGCGCTTGCCTTTAGTTCCAAAGGTCGTGAGATCGACTCCCGCATGGTACAACGTTTTTCTTTTTTTTTTCGTTCCAGATTGAAATACACATGAAAACTATTTACAAAACAATAAATCGTCTGCTTCCTTTCATTTCATGTATTGTTCTATTTCTTGTTGTTTCATTCAATAGTTTTCCTGTGGTCTTTAAATCCGGAATGAAAAAAAAAAACATTGTACCAAGCGGGAGTCGATCTCACGACCTTTGGGACGAAGGGCGGGCGCGTTCGCCACTAAGCTATACAGGCATGTTAGATCAGCTTGGTCAACTTCTTATTTAAAAGTGGATGGTTTGTTTTGCACTGTGCGTGCCGAATGAAGCCTTTTTCCGTGCTTCTCTGCCTCACTCAGAAGTGATTTCTGTTCACAGTCCGTGAAGTTCCTCTTTTTTCCACGTTCCGACATGATTTGCAATGGAGCAGAGACGACATTCCTGTCGTGCATGGCATATTTGAATGACTTTGCATATTCATACGGAGGCGTGTCAAGGGCGGAGTCGGCCACTCTCTCATGTGCGCTGAATTCCACGTTGATTGTGTTGTACATAAGGAATGTGCGTGGATTCCGGTGTACGCACAGTTTGATAAATCTGGATTTTTTTGTGCGTGGACACTTTTCTGGATTTGTCCGTACGTTACTTTTCAGTAAGAAATCTACGCAAGTCTTTGTACATGAGGCCCCTGGGGCCTCATGTATCAACCATGCGTGCGCACAAAAACATTGCGCACGTCACTTTCCACGCAAAGTGGCGTATGTATCAAATCTGATATGAACGGGAATATCTGCGCTTCCACGTACAAATCCACGGCTGCTCCCCTGCTTGCGTACGCACGTTTCTGTGGTTATTGTTCCTTTGGCGACACTTACAGGTGATCTGTGAAACTGTGTCCATGATATGAAAACAATCATAAATCCCACCAAACACACATGATTAACGATTATTACATCCACATGGACGCAATTAGATGAGTGGATATAAAAGCATGCGCCAGATAGTGGCAACAATATTGACAACAATGAGATGTAATTTCTTTAAATAAGAAGTTAACCAAGCTGTATTAACACGCCTACGTTTAGGTCAGTGGGTAAAGCGCTTGCCTTTAGTTCCAAAGGTCGTGAGATCGACTCCCGCATGGTACAACGTTTTTCTTTTTTTTTTCGTTCCAGATTGAAATACACATGAAAACTATTTACAAAACAATAAATCGTCTGCTTCCTTTCATTTCATGTATTGTTCTATTTCTTGTTGTTTCATTCAATAGTTTTCCTGTGGTCTTTAAATCCGGAATGAAAAAAAAAACATTGTACCAAGCGGGAGTCGATCTCACGACCTTTGGGACGAAGGGCGGGCGCGTTCGCCACTAAGCTATACAGGCATGTTAGATCAGCTTGGTCAACTTCTTATTTAAAAGTGGATGGTTTGTTTTGCACTGTGCGTGCCGAATGAAGCCTTTTTCCGTGCTTCTCTGCCTCACTCAGAAGTGATTTCTGTTCACAGTCCGTGAAGTTCCTCTTTTTTCCACGTTCCGACATGATTTGCAATGGAGCAGAGACGACATTCCTGTCGTGCATGGCATATTTGAATGACTTTGCATATTCATACGGAGGCGTGTCAAGGGCGGAGTCGGCCACTCTCTCATGTGCGCTGAATTCCACGTTGATTGTGTTGTACATAAGGAATGTGCGTGGATTCCGGTGTACGCACAGTTTGATAAATCTGGATTTTTTTGTGCGTGGACACTTTTCTGGATTTGTCCGTACGTTACTTTTCAGTAAGAAATCTACGCAAGTCTTTGTACATGAGGCCCCAGGGGCCTCATGTATCAACCATGCGTGCGCACAAAAACATTGCGCACGTCACTTTCCACGCAAAGTGGCGTATGTATCAAATCTGATATGAACGGGAATATCTGCGCTTCCACGTACAAATCCACGGCTGCTCCCCTGTTGCGTACGCACGTTTCTGTGGTTATTGTTCCTTTGGCGACACTTACAGGTGATCTGTGAAACCGTGTCCACGATGTGAAAACAATCATAAATCCCACCAAACACACATGATTAACGATTATTACATCCACATGGACGCAATTAGATGAGTGGATATAAAAGCATGCGCCAGATAGTGGCAACAATATTGACAACAATGAGATGTAATTTCTTTAGATAAGAAGTTAACCAAGGTGTATTAACACGCCTACGTTTAGGTCAGTGGGTAAAGCGCTTGCCTTTAGTTCCAAAGGTCGTGAGATCGACTCCCGCATGGTACAACGTTTTTCTTTTTTTTTTCGTTCCAGATTGAAATACACATGAAAACTATTTACAAAACAATAAATCGTCTGCTTCCTTTCATTTCATGTATTGTTCTATTTCTTGTTGTTTCATTCAATAGTTTTCCTGTGGTCTTTAAATCTGGAATGAAAAAAAAAAAACATTGTACCAAGCGGGAGTCGATCTCACGACCTTTGGGACGAAGGGCGGGCGCGTTCGCCACTAAGCTATACAGGCATGTTAGATCAGCTTGGTCAACTTCTTATTTAAAAGTGGATGGTTTGTTTTGCACTGTGCGTGCCGAATGAAGCCTTTTTCCGTGCTTCTCTGCCTCACTCAGAAGTGATTTCTGTTCACAGTCCGTGAAGTTCCTCTTTTTTCCACGTTCCGACATGATTTGCAATGGAGCAGAGACGACATTCCTGTCGTGCATGGCATATTTGAATGACTTTGCATATTCATACGGAGGCGTGTCAAGGGCGGAGTCGGCCACTCTCTCATGTGCGCTGAATTCCACGTTGATTGTGTTGTACATAAGGAATGTGCGTGGATTCCGGTGTACGCACAGTTTGATAAATCTGGATTTTTTTGTGCGTGGACACTTTTCTGGATTTGTCCGTACGTGACTTTTCAGTAAGAAATCTACGCAAGTCTTTGTACATGAGGCCCCAGGGGCCTCATGTACAAAGACTTGCGTAGATTTCTTACTGAAAAGTAACGTACGGACAAATCCAGAAAAGTGTCCACGCACAAAAAAATCCAGATTTATCAAACTGTGCGTACACCGGAATCCACGCACATTCCTTATGTACAACACAATCAACGTGGAATTCAGCGCACATGAGAGAGTGGCCGACTCCGCCCTTGACACGCCTCCGTATGAATATGCAAAGTCATTCAAATATGCCATGCACGACAGGAATGTCGTCTCTGCTCCATTGCAAATCATGTCGGAACGTGGAAAAAAGAGGAACTTCACGGACTGTGAACAGAAATCACTTCTGAGTGAGGCAGAGAAGCACGGAAAAAGGCTTCATTCGGCACGCACAGTGCAAAACAAACCATCCACTTTTAAATAAGAAGTTGACCAAGCTGATCTAACATGCCTGTATAGCTTAGTGGCGAACGCGCCCGCCCTTCGTCCCAAAGGTCGTGAGATCGACTCCCGCTTGGTACAATGTTTTTTTTTTTCATTCCGGATTTAAAGACCACAGGAAAACTATTGAATGAAACAACAAGAAATAGAACAATACATGAAATGAAAGGAAGCAGACGATTTATTGTTTTGTAAATAGTTTTCATGTGTATTTCAATCTGGAACGAAAAAAAAAAGAAAAACGTTGTACCATGCGGGAGTCGATCTCACGACCTTTGGAACTAAAGGCAAGCGCTTTACCCACTGACCTAAACGTAGGCGTGTTAATACAGCTTGGTTAACTTCTTATTTAAAGAAATTACATCTCATTGTTGTCAATATTGTTGCCACTATCTGGCGCATGCTTTTATATCCACTCATCTAATTGCGTCCATGTGGATGTAATAATCGTTAATCATGTGTGTTTGGTGGGATTTATGATTGTTTTCATATCATGGACACAGTTTCACAGATCACCTGTAAGTGTCGCCAAAGGAACAATAACCACAGAAACGTGCGTACGCAAGGAGGGGAGCAGCCGTGGATTTGTACGTGGAAGCGCAGATATTCCCGTTCATATCAGATTTGATACATACGCCACTTTGCGTGGAAAGTGACGTGCGCAATGTTTTTGTGCGCACGCATGGTTGATACATGAGGCCCCAGCTCCATGAAAACAATCCATAAACAAACAACCCGCTCTTTCAAAACAATGCCAAAACAAATTCAACAGAGTACTCAGTTAGTCCTCACGTTGTAGCTGGTTGCAAACGGTGAAATGGATTTCCCGAATGTGAGGCGGGTCTTGTTACTCTGGGTTCATGAGACACGCCTCCGTTCAGGAAATCCATTCCATAGTTTGAAGCCAATGTGCATCATGGGTTGGATCGATAAGTAAACAAGGCTGGTATCGGTATGTGCCATGAGCATTGGTTCCGCTTCTGCTCGGAGGGCGGGCCACAGGGCGGGCCAGGGTCCATCTTACACGGGCATCGGCCCGTGTCGGCCCGTGTGTAAAACCGCCACAGCCCGAGAGGTGTTCTGTTATTGGACTTCTGTGCTCATCATGGATTATCCATAACGAACACCATGTTCAAGCATAACCCCAAATTTACACATCCTGCGTTCCGTCTCCGCTCCGGTCCGACCTCCGCAGCAAATACGCACCCATTATAATCAATCAGAGAATTTACACTGGCTCCGCACGGCGGCGCCGAGCGGCGGCGTGCGGACGGCAGTCCGTCAAAATTAGAAATTTTTCTATTTCTGCCGGATGACGGAGCTGTGCCGGAGTCAACTTTTGAAGATTACGTCGCACCAACAGGAAAAGGAACGAGCACAACTTCCGTATTTACAAAATAAAATCACCACGGGCGGACTAATCCTAGCTCTATACGGATTTATTTGTACAAAAATGCTGTCAAACTATCATTTATGACTATTCTATGACTAAACTATTATATTTATGACTATGACTACGCCTACAAACGCAATACAAGAAATAAATAAATAAAAAAGTATTTTATTCTGAAATGTAAACATCACTTCCTGTTGCTCAAACCATGTAGCTCATTTACGAGAGAAGATCAAGGCAGCAGTCTCTACTGTTGTTCTCCTTCTTCCACCGAATGAATTGTTTTGTTCTGACTTCATTATTTATCACTTGATTTATCGCGCTATCTCGTAATTCCCGCGCATGCATCTCGGAGCGGCGCATCCAGGCGGACCTGAGCTGAGCGGAGGTAGTGGAAATTGGACTGGCTGAGCTGCCACCTGCGGACCGGAGCGGACACGGACCGCAGGTAGTGTAAATCCGGGGTAAGGGTGTCCATATTAAAAGTTTCATAAAAGTTTCTCTGACTCTCTCTGACTCTCTGATATGTGCTCTTGGCAGGTAGGTCGCAGTTCAATGATCGACTTTGTTGTCGTCTCATCTGATCTGTGGCCGCATGTCTTGGACACTCGGGTGAAGAGAGGGGCGGAGCTGTCAACTGACCACTACCTGGTGGTGAGTTGGCTCCGATGGTGGGGGAGGATGCCGGTCAGACCTGGCAGACCCAAACGTATTGTGAGGGTCTGCTGGGAACGTCTGGCAGAGTCTCCCGTAAGACGGAGCTTTAACTCCCACCTCCGGGAGAGCTTTGAACACGTTCCGAGGGAGTCGGGGGACATTGAGTCCGAGTGGGCCATGTTCCGCGCCTCTATTGTCGAGGCAGCTTATCGGAGCTGTGGCCGCAAGGTTGTTGGTGCCTGTCGTGGTGGCAACCCTCGAACCCGGTGGTGGACACCGGCGGTGAGGGATGCTGTCAGGCTGAAGAAGGAGTCCTATTGGGCCTTTTTGGCCTGTGGGACCCCGGAAGCAGCTGATAGGTACCGGCAGTCCAAGCGGCATGCGGCTCGGGTGGTTGCTGAGGCAAAAACTCGGGCGTGGGAGGAGTTCGGAGAGGCCATGGAGAATGACTTCCGTACGGCTTCGAGGCGATTCTGGTCCACCATCCGGCGTCTCAGGGGGGGAAAGCGGTACGCGACCAACACCATTTATAGTGGGGGTGGCGTGCTGTTGACCTCAACTCGGGATGTTGTGAGTCGGTGGGTGGAATACTTCGAAGACCTCCTCAATCCTACTGGCACGTCTTCCACTGAGGAAGCGGAGCCTGGGGACTTTGGGTCGGGCTCTCCAATCTCTGGTGCTGAGGTCATCGAGGTGGTTAAAAAGCTCTGCGGTGGCAGGGCTCCAGGGGCGGATGAGATTCGCCCGGAGTTCCTTAGGGCTCTGGATGTTGTAGGGTTGTGTTGGCTTACGCGACTCTGCAATATCGCGTGGACATCGGGGGCAGTTTCCTTGGATTGGCAGACTGGGGTGGTGGTTCCCCTATTCAAAAAAGCAGGACCGTAGATGTGTACCAACTATAGGGGGATCACACTTTTAAGCCTCTTTGGTAAGGTCTATTCAGGGGTTCTGGAGAGGAGGGTGCGTCGGATAGTCAAACCTCAGATTCAGGAGGAGCAATGTGGTTTTCGTCCTGGTCGTGGAACACTGAACCAGCTCTACACCCTCAGCAGGGTCCTGGAGGGTGTGTGGGAGTTTGCCCAACCAGTTTACATGTGCTTTGTGGACTTGGAGAAGGCATTCGACCACGTCCCTCGGGGGGTTCTGTGGGAGGTACTCCGGGAGTATGGGGTACCAGGCCCTTTGATACGGGCTGTTAGGTCCCTGTACGACCGGTGTCAGAGCTTGGTCCGCATTGCCGGCAGTAAGTCAGGCTTGTTTCCAGTGAGAGTTGGACTCCGCCAAGGTTGCCCTTTGTCACCAATTCTGTTCATAACTTTTATGGACAGAATTTCTAGGCGCAGACAAGGTGTTGAAGGGATCCGTTTTGGTGGCCTTAGAATCACTTCTCTGTTTTTTGCAGATGAGGTGGTCCTATTGGCTTCATCAGGTAGTGATCTACAGCTTTCACTGGAGCGGTTTGTAGCCGAGTGTGATGCGGCCGGGATGAGGGTCAGTTCCTCCAAATCCGGGGCCATGGTCTTGAGCCAAAAAAAGGTAGCGTGCCCTCTCCGGGTCGGGGAGGAGGTCCTGCCCCAAGTGGAGGAGTTTACAGGTACAGTATTTTCTGGTGTATAGGTCGCACTGGTGTATAGGTCGCATTGTCCAATTATCACCAATAGATTGGAAAAAATCCATAGATAGGTCGCACTGGTGTATAGGTCGCACCTACGTTTAGCTCTGCTGCAAATGTCTGCCACAGGAGCGCACAGCAAGGCTTTTAAGACGATTAACACTTAAAAACAATTATTTGTTTAATAAAAATTATAGCAAATATGTGTCTGAGCTGAACTTTTCCTTAATAAATGAAAGTAATTGTGAAATGAGCTGGATTTTTAAAAAAATTGTTTCGCCGAAAGTGATAACTAGCCATATATAGGTCGCACTGGTGTATAGGTCGCAGGCCTTGAAAAAACCATAAAAAGGTGCGACCTATACATCGGAAAATACGGGTAAGTATCTCGGGGTCTTGTTCACAAATGAGGGAAAATTGGAGCGTGAGATCGATAGGCGGATAGGTGCAGCGTCCGCAGTGAAGCGGGCGCTGTACCGGTCTGTCGTGGTGAAGAGAGAGCTGAGTCGAAAGGCAAAGCTCTCAATTTACCGATCGATCTACGTTCCCACCCTCATCTATGGTCATGAGCTTTGGGTTGTGACCGAAAGAACGAGATCTCGGATACAAGCGGCTGAAATGAGTTTTCTCCGCAGGGTGTCTGGACTCTCCCTTAGAGATAGGGTGAGAAGCTCAGTCATCCGGGAGGGACTCAGAGTAGAGCCGTTGCTTCTCCACATCGAGAGGAGCCAGTTGAGGTGGCTTGGGCATCTGGTTAGGATGCCTCCTGTGAGGTGTTCCGGGCATGTCCCACCGGGAGGAGACCCAGAGGAAGACCCAAGACACGCTGGAGGGACTATGTTTCTCGGCTGGCCTGGGAATGCCTTGGGATTCCCCCGGAGGAGCTGCTCCAAGTGGCTGGGGAGAGGGAAGTCTGGGCCGCCTTACTTAGGCTGCTACCCTCGCGACCTGACCCCGGATAAGCGGAAGACAATGGATGGATGGATGGATGGATGGATGGATGGATTTAGGGCTGGGCCATATCATATCATCCACGATAATACCGGCCAAAAAAGCTTGCCCGGGAAAATTAATTATATCATGAAATGCTAATTTCATGACGTAAATACAAGCTGGGCGCCCCACCCCGTTAACAGACCCGAGCGCGCCAAACTACCGAACTGAACTGCCCCCACCAGCCCCCACACACACACACCTGTCGGTACTGGTGTAACGCTAATTAGCTGCATGCAATACTAGTTAGCAACAACGCGCGGCTCTGCTGTGTTTCTCCCCCCAGCTCTAAACTGCGGGTACAGACAGTGCACAGCTCAGCTGTGTCTCTCCCTCCCCCCACCCTACTCTAATGCCTCTTTTCCACTGCTCCTCTTCAGCCCGATTCGGCTCGGCTCAGTACGTTATGGTTTGAGCGCTTTTCCACTGCCAATTTTTTTTTAGCTCAATCGGAGCTAAACCTTTTTAACCCTTTTAAAACCTTTTTATGTTCCTGCTTCTCTGGTGGGACCAAACGAGCTGAGCTGGCCCCTAAACTAGCTTGGTTAAAACCAGACCCATGTCCTTCACTTCGCTTCATACTAGGGTCTGGACTTTCTCCATTTTAAAACGATTCTTGCTGGAGGCGTTGGCCTCTGCTGAGGAACAAAACCATTGGATATTTTGAATAGGAAAAGCATTCTGCTCCCTCCCCTCAGAGCCATGTATGGCTGCTCCCCCGTGGTCTGGATGAACTTGACAACTGCTCCGCCTCCTGCAGCTTTTCTCTCGCTGCCGGCTGCCGCGCTGCAAATTCTGTGTTTATATGTTAATAAAACGTTTTAATAAAATAAAATAAAACCATGGATCGCTGGTCCAGCTCACCAGAAGACCAGAAAATCTGATGGGACTCGGGCAGCAACGTAAAACCCGAGTTTAATTCTCGTGACAACCTCAGCCATTTCCTTGTTCATTTCAGCGGAGGGAGAGAAGGAGGAGGGAGCGAGCGATCACTTGACTTTTGGCCCAAAAAACAAAAGAAAACTCCAGATAAGGGATTAAGAAGGGGAAATTAATAAATTTGTGTCACATATAAAACAGTCCTGCATCGCTTTGCATCGCTTTGAATGAGAACATGCCGCTGCTCGCTGACTGCGCGCTGGCAGAGCCCTTTATAGGGCTCTGCGCGCTGGGACAGGTGGGGGCGTGGGTTAGGGTCCAAAACTCCGCCCCTTCTGTTCTCTGATTGGTCCGGTCAAAAATCTACCGGAGAAATCGTTTTCTATGAGAAAGTCCCAGACTGTGCAGTGAAGGGAAATGAGAATTGAGCGGAGCTGTGCAGGAAGGCGAGGGCCAGGCTACCCCTAAACATGACACCCCTAAACATGATGTCAGAACACTGTCGATCACTGATTGGTCAGGGGGAGGAGTAACTGGATCTTCCAGAAACTTTTCACTGATCCGCCATTTGCAATTACAGTACTTGGAATTTGGAACAGAAGCTGGATCTATTGTTAAGATTTTAAAAACAATAATGACAACATATCGTCCAGCTCTATTCTGGATGCACGATCCGTACCATGTATTCAGTCTGGTCGCAGGAGAGGTGCGTCAGAATGGTCCTATTCTTTTGTATGGAAAAGGAATTACTGTGCACATTTAATGAGTCTATGGACAATATGCCACTAGACAACGTCGATGAAACAACTGTACTCATCATTAACCATAAAATATTTATCTTACACAACAAAAATATATATACATACAGTATATTTCAAAATATTTTTATTTTATTATTTCATTTTTATTTAAATTTTTATGTCTTATTCAAGAAGGTAATGTGGTGAGTGAAAAGTGGTCTGTCACCGCCCTCTATTGGCTAGCTGCCACTGCAAAGGTTGCATTCTAAAATTGTCCCTGATGTAAGTTATAAATACGGGTACATGATTTTAGTAATAGGTCGTGATCTAAAGTGGGCCAGTCTGAAACATGAAACTCCATGGCTGAAAATGAGTCCCACTCCAGCCCTATCTGAAACTGCCAAGACTCATACTGTTGGAGCCTTCAGTTCAGTCCTAAAAGCCAGTGTTAGACCTTGATAACAGCCTTTTCTGGACCCGTCAACAAGGTTTTGGCTGGATTTTAAAAATGTAAAAAGCAGTAAAAGTCCAACAGTACATGATCCACATGGTCCTCTAAAGACACTAAGTAGTGAGTCATGGTGTCATAATCTCAATTCCAAAACCCAATATACTGTAGGTCTTGTAGTGATAGATAACAGAAGACCCATTACCGGTACATTAACAAAACTCAGAGTCAAGACTATAAACTGTTGACCTACATTTTTGCTGCTCATCTTCAATCAAGGCTTTCAAATGTTATTTCAGAGATGCAGTCTGGCTTCTTAAAAATTTGGTCAATTCATAACATCAGGCTTGTTATGGACTTAATTGAATACAGAGACCTAATTAAATATGGCTTTATTTTATTTTTTGAACTTCTACAAGGCCTCTGACTCAGTAGAACACCAGTTTACAATATCAACACAAACAATTTGGCTTTGGTAATAAATTTAGAAATTTAATTGGTGATCTGTATAAAAACATAAACAGTTGTGTTATTCTCTCTAATGGTTCTGCCCCTTGCATCGCAGTTGATGTTGGAATTCCTCCAGGGTGCCCTATTTCACCTTATCTATTCATCTTAGTGACTGAGATGTTGGTCATTTATATTAAAAACAGTAAGGACATAAAACCCTTGAATGTACTGGAAACAGAGATTGTCATCAGCCAACTGGCAGATGACACAACATTATTCTTAAAAAAATTTAACATCAAATCCCAATAACTATACAAAAAATTTAAACATTTTTCAAGTCTTCAGGATTAACCTTAAATTTAAGTAAATGTGAACTTTTTGTTCTTCATGGTACACCTGTTAAAGAACTTTACCAAATTCCTACCAAATCTGATATAAAATATCTGGGCATCCACCTAACTAAAGACCAAAAAATAATTAATTACTCCATGTTGAAAGTAAGCTCAAGACCTGCAAAACAAATTTAAACTTTTGGCTCCAAAGAGACTTATCCATTTTTGGCAGGATAGATTTAACAAATATGGAAAGTTTATCAAGATGCGTTTACCCAATTTACTCAAATCCTATTTCAAATAAATGATTAAAGTCCTTTAATCAAATTAACTTAAATTTAATCTGGAGAAATAGGCCACATTATATAAAGAAAAGTACCAGTAGTATGATAAAATATATAAATGAAGGTAGACTTAAAGCACTGAAAGTAAACTGATTAAAATCTTGGATCAAACATCAGTTCATTTTGGTATTGCATCCCTAACTTCCTCTTTAGCCAACTAGACGGTTTGAATCTGCTGCTCAGCTCGGATTTTGAAGTAAGTAAGCTTCCTGTGGCATTGTCACACACAGTTCCACAAACAAATATTGCTGTATTGGAAAATGATATATACATATAATTTTTCTTGCACTCAACAATAATTTGGAATAAGAGATTTGTATTACATCATAACAAATCTTTATTCTTCAAGGACTGGTTTGAAAAAAAAAAAAGGTCTGTCACCCATTTAAAGCTGCACTATGTAACTTTTAGTGCAGTCTGCATGCGCGTAGGCAAGGGGGGTTCGGGGGGTTCGAACGAACCGCCCACTTTTAAAGGAGAAGTTGACAGTGCTGAATTGATGTGGCTGGATAGCTCAACTGATAAAGCCTCTGCCTTCAGTCCCAAAGGTCGTGAGATCGAGTCCCGCATGGTACAACATTTTTTTTTTTTTTAATTCATTCCAAATTAAAAAAGCACAAGAAAACTATTTACAAAACAGCAAGGAATAAAACAATGCATTAAATGAAAGGAATCAGACGAAGAAAATAATCTTATCTGCCCCTTCTCAAACTATTTTTTTTTTTCAAACACTTGATTCAAACAACTAATTTTACATTTGTCTTTTATTGGATAAAAAAAGTAGTTAATATGCGCCTGTGAAGAAAGAAGAATGTGTTAACCACAGGCTGTGGTTAACACATTCTTCTTTTTTTATCCAATAAAAGAGTGTTTGGAAAAAAAATAGTTTGAGAAGGGGCAGATAAGATTATTTTCTTCGTCTGATTCCTTTCATTTAATGCATTGTTTTATTCCTTGCTGTTTTGTAAATAGTTTTCTTGTGCTTTTTTAATTTGGAATGAATAAAAAAAAAAAATGTTGTACCATGCGGGACTCGATCTCACGACCTTTGGGACTGACGGCTGAAGCTTTATCAGTTGAGCTATCCAGCCACATCAGTTCAGCATTGTCAACTTCTCCTTTAAAACGAACCGCCCCCCACAAAATTCTGGCTACGCCCATGGTCTGTAACTTTTCTAACAATATATTTTTAACATATTTCTTCACTCTGTCACTATCTACTGACAGACTGATGTTAGACAAAGTAATCTTTGAAAAAACTATAGTCCCCTTGCTTCTCTATCAGCATTTATAAAAACACTAAAAACACAGAGTGACCAGCCGTTAACCAGCCAATAAAACAGGGCTTAAAGTGAAAAAAAAAATTCCTGAGCCTGAAACTTTTTTGTGTTGTTGATAAAATAAAATCGTAACATTTTGCCAACGTTTATTAATAAAAATGCTCTCTGAAAAGTGCAAACAACTGTTTTTAAACAATTCAGCTTCAAGTAACAACAACTTACATGAGGTTTCAATGTATCTGAACTTAATGTAAAATATGTGTCCCAGAGAACTGCCCTGCAGCAAAATAACTCAAAAAGACTCAACGCCACATTTAACAGACACAGTTCAGTCAATTCATCTGCAATAAATTTAGAATACTCAATATCACAATGTAAAAGGAAGTTCCACAGAGCTGGTTTTAGGACTCCCAGCATTCTAAATAACTTTCACAGTAAGAGCTTGAGTCATCTCCAGCATCAACACAGATGTTCTGTGCAGTGAAAAAGTTTTATGTGAACACAGGCTGTTAAAACTCTGATGGAAATGTCTTAACAGCATCAGAAGCATTTGTAAGGGGTGGGGGCACGCACACTGGTGGGGGGTCTGGGGGTCCTCCCCCAGAAAATTTGGAATAAAGTAGATGCCATTTCCTGTATTCTGGTGTATTTTAAAGGGTTAAACATCTATGTTCACCTAAAACCGTAAAAACCGGTGTATTATACGCTGTATTTTTGCTCATTTGAATGTCCAGCGTATTAAACACCAAAGAGTATTATTTATGGATTTTTTCCCATATTTTTAGACCCATTTTTCGCTCTGATTCTTCGTTTTTCATTTTTGGCAAAAATGGTGCAGTACCAGTTTCGGCCGCTATACGGGCGCTGTAGGCAGCAGCCAGCAGAGGACTCAGAGAGCGAAGAGGAAGAGGGGCCACTTCCAGAAGTTTCTACTTGCATGTGTCCGAAAAAAGCCTCCTTTGGTCGGACTGATGACTCTGTCGCTGCCCGCTCCCTGCTGTGGATGTACCGGTAGCTGTTTTTGTTTGCAAGATACCACTCATAAACCACACCGCAGATTTTTAAATCCAGCTGATTTCACATTTGGTTCAGCTCAGGAGCCCGTCTGCTATAGTGAGGTAAGAAATATATTTTTAAGCGTTTATTTAGCTAAATTTAAAGAAAGAAAGCGTCCGGTTTGACCCGCCTGGCGCCTGCATAAAAATCGGCGAACTTTTTTAAAAAATCCAGCTGATTTGAACATTTCGTTAAACTCAGGAGTACGTCTACTATTAAGTCAGCTAAGAAATATATTTTTTAAGCGTTTATTTAGCTAAATTTAAAGAAAGAAAGCGTCCGGTTTGACCCGCCTGGCGCCTGCATAAAAATCGGCGAACTTTTTTTAAATCCAGCTGATTTGAACATTTCGTTAAACTCAGGAGTACGTCTACTATTAAGTCAGCTAAGAAATATATTTTTTAAGCGTTTATTTAGCTAAATTTAAAGAAAGAAAGCGTCCGGTCTGACCCGCCTGGCGCCTGCATAAAAATCGGCGAACTTTTTTTTTAATCCAGCTGATTTGAACATTTCGTTAAACTCAGGAGCACGTCTTCTATAAAGTCAGCTAAGAAATATATTTTTTCTCGCAAAAAAATAATTGTTTTTACCGTGTTTCCTTGTGAAGTTCTTCGTACTGGCTTGCTTCTGTCGCCGCCATCTTGATCAGGACAAAGCTGACGCGTCGCGTGGCGATGACGCGTATTAAACACCGAGGCGTATTGTGTACAATTTTTTCTTGTTTATTGTTAATAATTTGACAAAGCGTATTAAACACGGAGCGTATTTTACAACGGCGAATACGGTAAGTAACTTGATTCAATAACTAGTTTAGACAGCAACAAGTAACTGAATGCAGCTCAAAAACCTGCTTTATTTAACTACAGGCTTTATTATCTTATTTGAATTAAACTGTTTTAACTCTTTAACTAGGGCTGGACGATATGGCCAAAATTTTTATCACAATATAGTTCTTAATTTCGGTCGATAACGATATAATTCGATATCGATATAAACAATATAAAAGCCTAAAAAAAACTATAAACTATACAAATAAATTAATGTTCCCCTTGTATTTGTATTTAGCCTCCAAAAAGATGGAAATCACCATCAAATAAACATAAAATTCTCAACCCAATAATTCTCAGTCGGGTCATCTGGACAGTTTCTTTTTTATAGACACGTTTCATCCTCCATCCAGTTTCTATAAAAAAGAAACTGTCCAGATGACCTGACTGTGAATTATTGGATTTGGTACCTGGATTATTGAGCATGAACTTTCTTGCCATAAAATTCTCAACTGTGTCAATATTAATAGTTTTAACTTTAAACAAGAACTTTAAAATTTACAGCATTGACATTCATAGTTAATTAAATAAAACTTTTGGGTGTCATTATTGATGAGAAGCTGACATGGAAATCTCATGGAAATTACTTAAGAATAAAAATAACAAAATCAATTGCATTACTGTATAAAGTAAAATAGTTTTTGAATGACAACATTTTGAATATATTGTATAATGTAATGATTGTTATTTAATCTGTTGTATTGAAGTTTGGGGAAAAGCATGCAAAACTATTACAAACCCTGTTTTTATTTTACAAAAAAGAGCTATAAGAATTATTAGTAGGAACGTGCTATGGTCACACAACAAATATATTATTTCATCAATTGAAATTATTAAAATTTTATGATTTGGTTGAACAAAGTAATTTACAAGTCATGTATAAAACTAAAACAAATATTACCCCCAAATATTCAATTAAAATTTGTTAAAAAAGTTATTAAACCCTGAAGGGAATGTTTGTAAAATCTTCATTTAGAACTAGTAAGGGAGCTGAGTTGTAAATCAGGAAACAGGATTGTGTTGACTTGATATCACCATAAACATTTCTAAAACTATTTATATGTTTTAAAAGATGATTAAATCAAAGTTGTTGGGAAGGTGTGGTGCAGGTGAAGGTTGTTGTGTTTGTAGTTATTTTGTATTTTTTAAACAAGGGGCAGATATTATAACACTATTTTCATCTTTCTGCACCTTTTCATTCAGTGTTTTTTTTCGGATGAATTTTATTTTGAAAAAAAAAAATACATGCAGCGCTGGGGCTGTTTGTTTCAGTACGCCGTAGTTTCAGGGACACGTTGGCTCAAACTTTATTGTTCTTCATCTTCTGACTCTCATGTTCTATCGAGTGGAAACTCTTCAGATTAAACAAGTTAGATGTTTCCACCGCTAGTACCGTAAACACCGGTGTATAATACGCACTTTTATTGCTCATTTGAATGTCCTGCGTATTATACACCAAAGCGTATTATCTACAGATTTTTTCCCATATTTTTAGACCCATTTTTGGCTCTGATTCGCTGTTTTTCATTTTGGCCTAAAAATGGTGCAGTACCAGTTTCGGCCGCTATGGGCGCTAATGCACCCTGTAGTCTGTTTACCTGCAGACTGTACCTGGAGGCGTATCCTGGCGCCATCTAGTGGCCATAAAAAAGACTGTCACGGCAGCGCGTATTATACACCGAAGCGTATTATCTACCGATTTTTCTGATTTATTTCCAAATATTGGCCAAAGCGTATTATACACCGGAGCGTATTATACACCGGTGTTTACGGTAGTTGGAACGACTCCGTCACGTTTTGCAGCATAAAGAGACCTCGCTCCTCCACCAGAAGAAGCCTGCAGTTTAACAAAACCGAACTACGTCCACACCGACAAAGTACTGTAGTCTTTCCTCTCATCAGTGATGTCATCTCTTTCTCTTCGCTTGTGAAACTTTGTTCAGTCACATTCTGACGGTCATGAGCACTCGTTTGACTCGTTTTGAAGCGAAAACTTAACGCGCTTTGGAGACTAGCTTAGCTTTTAGCCTGCTACCGCTAACGCCTGCTGCTGGACTGAGCGCTGCGTAACAACGACGTCACCACGCACGTTTTGTGTCACAGCTTTTTCTGTCCGGGCGGGTTGTTGAAGCAGCCGCTCCAACCCGAACAGAAACAGAAAAACGTCAGTGAAACGTTGTAAAATCCTATCGAAATATCGAAAATATGCTTAAACTTCATATCATCGTTATTGAATAAAAGTATATTGCGATATTTATCGTTATTGAATTATTGTCCAGTACTATCTTTAACTTTACTTACTTATTCATGTTCCTCAGAAGGAAAATCAACCTTATTTACCGGTAAGCTGTCACCCCCGCTCTTGGAGCCTCCGTGAGAAAGGGGGGGGGCTGTTTTCAGCAGTGTGTGTGTGTGCGTGCGCGCGGCTTTAATTCGCTGCAGACGGAGTCCAGCCAAACGTAGTTTTATTTAGAACAGGGAAGAGCTAACACTGAGGCTGTAGCTCACGCCCAGAAAGAACACACGCGCACACATGAACGGACTCTGCGCTAGCTGACCGACCGGTTTTCTTCGTCTCTTTTTCCGGTCGCTCATTTGACCCACGTACCTTGCGCTCTGATTCGCTCGAAAGGCTCGACACATCCGTCAGTCAGAGGAGGCCCCGGACACATGAGGAGGAAAAATTACCTCCTGTTACGGAGGAAGCAGAGTGCAACTTGTTTCTAACTATATTTTGTCCCGGTCGGTGTGACAAACTCCGCATTGACTCTGAAGCCGCATGCACACGCTAAGACCCGCCTTCCTACGTTACGGTAATTGGTCAAAACAGCGTGAGCTTCAATGTGATTGGATGTAATCGCTGTCCATCAATCAAAGTTAAATTGAGGCGGACCTTTTGGTCAAAAGCCGGAAATCCGGCCTGGGGCCGGAGGTCTTTAAGCCCTGCAATAAAAACAGAGTTTGTAACCAGCCCATAAAAACAGAGCTTGAATTTGAATCAGCCAATAAAAACAGAGCTTAAATTTGAATTTCAGCAGAGCAAGGGGGGCAGAGCCATATATGGCTCTGAGGGGGAGGGATCAGAATGCTTTGCCTGTTGAAAATATTTCTAAGTTCTGTGCTCTACAGAAAGTTACACATAACACCTTTAATGGATGACCGAGATAACTTATTGAACTTATTGAATTATGAACAGTTTTGCAGAAAATACAATTTCAACCCATTTATTTTAGAGTTTTCATGTTTACTTAATGCGCTTCTTAAAGAATACATATTTCTGGCCAAAAACATAATGACCCACCAAACTATACAGCCACAATTACCCTCACTGGGACCATGGGCATGGGGTCTAATTTTTAGATAAAAAAATGTAATACTGTAATTATTTTGTAAGGAAGTATTTAAATAACCATTTATTTCCTGGGCTACAAAATAAGAATAATATCTTAAATAAATTTGATGAACAATCGATCACTAGAATAAGGTCCATGTGTTTAGCTTTTCCTATTACTGCCCCTAACACACTTTAAAATTATGACTAACATTTATCCATCAAAGGACATACAGAAAAAACACTTTAATATAGGTGATAACACATGCACATTTTGTGACAGTGATACTGAAAGAACTGACCACTTGTTCTTTTTCTGTGCAGTTGTTAAGAATTTCTTATGAGATTTACAGTCATGGTTTAACAGTAATTTTCCATCATCACCGATTTCCCTTTGTAACGATGACATGGTTTTTGGTTTGTTGTTAAAGGACAAAGAACAGGAACTCTATCAATGTTATTTTTTGTTTGGCTAAATGTTTTATTTACAGGAATAAAATACAGAAATGCCTCACTACACTTTACCCTGCATTAACTTCATATTCCTTTTTATTAGTTTTTATTTTTCTTCTGTTTTTTTCTTCTTTTTCTTACCACTATTTCATTGTTATGTGTATATTGTTATGAATAATATTTGAACCAAAAAAAAGTATGCACTTTACGTTAAATGTTGCACAACTTTTTTTCTTAGTCTAGTTTACTGCGGTAAAGTTAGTTTTACGTTGGAAGTTGGATATTCGAGCTCCGTGGCTTCAGGGGTAACGTAAAACTAACTTTACCGCAGTGTCAAGTTTGTGTTGTGTTGTTAAGTTTTGATTATTGTTCTGAATTTTGTTTTAAACTTTGTATTGTGAACTGTTATATATAAAGTTTCTTGATTAAAAAAAGATGATGAAAAAAGAAGATGCTAAGTCACTACTTAGCTACAAAAACTGCAGCTAACATAATCACACTAAATATTAATGCACTTATACAAACCTAATCCGTGCACAAGAACTCTGGAGTTCAAAACAGCATCCAGGATTTTGTTCTCTCTTTTTTTTAAACGAGCCCGTTCCTCTTCATGATCTGGGCCTGTTTTGTCCAGAAACTCCCGACATTTATTCCGCCGCTGCTTCCAGTCATTTAGCCTGCTGTCTCCACATCTGACAACTTTTGTTGATCTAAAGTTTCCCTTAACAATTACTGAGGCGAAACGAAGAAGCTGGATTTACTGCAAACCTTACAGAAAGTTTATAAATCAATAAAAATAGAGTAGAGACAGTCCGTTTGGAGCTGAAGCTAAGCTAAACAACAACAATGAACAGAACCGCTGACTTGTCTCGGAGCTTGATTCGTTTAGTCTGGGTCACGTGACCAACCAATGACTCCCCACTCATATTTATTTTTTATTTATTCATTTTATTTTGTTAATGTTATGAGCCGAGAAAAGGAAACAATTAAAAACTGAGAATAAATGTGATTTACAATAATGATAATATTTATTTTAACAGACAAAGGGTTTGATTTAAAATTAACAGTAGGCTACAGAATATTTAGGAAGTGACCCAAGATGTTTAAAACAGTCAGCTGCCCTCACATGCACTACAGAGACAAAAAACAAAATACAATTCAAAAAACTAGGCAGACCAACAAAAGACAAAAACTTTAAGGACAGCAGGTGACAGTGATCAACTGTAGAAAAATAAGACACATTTATTAAATACAAAACTTTAATCTAGTCAGTCTCTAAAAACAATTTAAAAATCACTGCACACCTGTGGCATCTGTAGTGGACCTACCCAGGGTCAAACTAAGGCCATTGAACTGTTCCAGAGATGACCTTTACTGACCTCTCAGTAAAGCAAGACATTTACTACAAATTATTCCATTAGTTGTAATCTGAGAACATAGTCACCAAAAGAGACTATTGGCTTCTTTAGTTTTACTCTAATGTAATCAAAAGAATAACATTTTGTCATTTTCATGATGTGTGCTTTTATGCTGTTATTCTGTAATGTGAAACATCACTGTGTCCACTGCTGTGTGAAAGTTGAGTGCTCAGGTCAAAGAGACCCGGCCGTTTTGTTTAGAAAGGCAGAAGACAGTTAATCCGTTGTTTTCGTGAGAATGACTCCAGTACTCTGACTTTTCCTAAACATTTTCACTCCGCTCTGAATTTCACCTTGAATCGTGATAACAAGTGAACTGCTCGACTGGTTCTTTTGGACCAATGGGAAAGTGACAACTCCTCTCATCTCAGATCTTCTACTAAGGGTCTAAGTTTTTTCCTAAAACAGTTAGTTCCTGTGAGGAAGGAGAGATGTGAACTTTCTCTTCAGAGTTTGAATGGACAGAGACCTGGAAGCTCTCTGCCTTGTCAACTGATTTAAGTTTGGTCAAGAGCAAAAGACCAGCTTATCAGCGGAACTGATGGACGTCTCCATCCAGTTCACCGAGCAAAAGCTCTCTATGACTTTCTTGAGGAAAGCTTTATTTTGAAACTAACCCAGAAGCTGCTACTGTAGGAGGCGGTGAAGAGACGACACAGGAGACGGGATGTAGATCTTCACTTTTAATCAACTCCTACTAAACTGGCGGGAAACACCCAACACCGCCTTATATATCCAATACCACATCCGGTCCTCTGGACCTTTCACAATAAAACATCCTGTAATGCCTTCGGTCCACTGGGTGTGAGTAGAGCCCCCTAGTGGTCCACCACACACGCCCCCCCAGAACACCCAGTAAGGTCCATCACTAGTCCCGCATTTTAGGTTTGATCAAACGACCAGAACGGCTGAACCTGGGCCCTGCAGAACCAGTCTGATGAAGCGGAGGGCTACGAGGAGGGTCTGCAGAAGATTCAGGCTCCAATGGACGTTGAGAGTCTCTGGAAGAAGGACCGCAGTCCGTTAGCAACGTGGATGGAGGTCTGCCCCTGCGAGGAGCCTGGGCCGTAACAACCTGATCATCTGACATAACATGAGCTGGTTTAAGCCTATCGATACAGACAGTCTCAGTACGACCCCCTAAATCTAAAAGGAAATGTTTCGGACCTGGTTGAAGAACCCGAAACGGTCCATCATACAAAGGCTGTAGTGGTGTCCTGTGTGCATTGTGTTTGACAAAAACAAATTTAGAGGACTCCAGACTCTTAGGGACAAACGACTGCGGTAAACAATGGTGTACCGGGCCGGGGACACGAAAAGGGGCCTCCTGAGGTGAAAAATGTAGCAACGGTGGGGCGAACTGTGGTGAGGGTACCTCAGGTAAAAACTCACCGGGGACGCGCACAGGTTGACCGAAAACCAGTTCAGCCGGGGAAGAGCTCAGGTCCTCTTTGGTTGCGGTGCGTAACCCCAACAAAACCCAGGGAAGACGGTCAATCCAGTTGTCACCGGTCAATGCAGCGCGAAGTGCGGCTTTCAATGACCTGTGAAACCGTTCACACAAACCATTAGCTTGGGGGTTGTAAGCGGTGGTCCTGTGAACGTTAGTCCCCAGACCCTTGGCCATGGTAGACCAAAGTTCAGAAACAAACTGCGGGCCCCTGTCCGATGTAATGTCTGAAGGGGGGCCAAAACGCGCCACCCAGGTAGACAAAAATGCCCGGGCCACCACTGCAGATGTTGTGGATGTCAGAGGAACCACCTCAGGCCACCTGGTGGTCCGGTCTATCATAGTCAGCAGATGAGTAAAACCTTGTGATGGAGGCAGAGGGCCCACCAGGTCTACGTGCACATGGTCAAACCGCCGACCAGGAATGGAGAAAGGTTCCAAAGGTGCTTTGGTGTGTCTGTTAACCTTAGCACGCTGGCATGGGACACACGCTGCTGCCCACTCCTTAACTGCTTTACGCAGACCGGGCCAAACAAACTTTGAACTGACCAGTTTCACAGAGGCTCTAACACCTGGGTGAGAAAGGGAATGTAAGGAGTCAAAAACGCGGCGTCGCCATGAAACTGGAACCAGGGGGCGGGGCCTGCCAGTAGAAACATCACAGAGCAGGAGAGGACCGCCGTCATTCACCTGCCGTTCCTCCAACTCGAGGCCTGTGGGCCCGGACTGGAGCTCGAGTATTTCTGCGTCGCTACGTTGGTCCGCAGCCATAGCAGAAAAATCGATGCCAACGTATACGGGAGAGATCAGCACCCGAGAGAGACAGTCAGCCACCACGTTGGATTTTCCAGCCACATGCTGAATGTCTGTAGTAAATTCAGACACCGCTGCGAGGTGGCGTTGCTGGCGAGCAGACCAGGGGTCAGAAATTTTTGACATCGCAAACACCAAGGGTTTGTGGTCAACATATGCAGTGAACCGGCGGCCCTCCAGGAAAAACCTGAAATGGCGTGTGGCCAGGTAAAGCGCCAGCAACTCTCTGTCAAAAACACTGTATTTAAGCTCATTGTCCCGCAGCGTACGGCTGAAAAATGCAAGCGGCTGCCAAACCCCGGAAACCTGCTGTTCTAACACAGCCCCCACCGCAACATCAGATGCGTCGGTTGTTAAAGCTATTTGCGCCGCTGGGG
Organism: Garcialebias charrua; assembly: GCA_038048925.1. Lineage (NCBI taxonomy): Eukaryota > Metazoa > Chordata > Actinopteri > Cyprinodontiformes > Rivulidae > Garcialebias > Garcialebias charrua. The sequence goes on along the minus strand of JBBPBX010026255.1, from coordinate 15,217 downwards.
ATGGATGGGCCAAAAGGGCAGCAGTGGCCAGTGCAGCTTTAGCATCACCAAATGCCTGTAGGCGTTCTGGTGTCCAGTCCACACTGTCGTTGGGCTTTTTCTTTTTCAGCGCTCCATAGAGCGGACGCAGCAGTTGTGCTGCCCTGGGGAGGAAACGGTTATAGAAGTTAACCATTCCCAAAAATTCTTGTAGCGCTTTAACAGACTGGGGCTGTGGGAAATCTGACACCGCCTGCACTTTGTTTGGTAATGGGACGGCACCACTTGCAGAAATGCGGTGGCCCAAAAAGTCAATGACTGGCAGCCCAAACTGGCATTTCGCTGTATTTACAATCAGGCCATGTGCTGCCAGGCGCTGAAAAACCTCACGGAGGTGGGACATGTGCTGCTCAGCCGAGCTGCTAGCCACCAGGACGTCATCCAGGTACACAAATACGAAGGACAGACCCCTTAGGACTGAATCCATCAACCGCTGAAATGTTTGTGCTGCACCTTTAAGACCAAAAGGCATGCGCAAAAACTCAAACAGGCCGAAAGGCGTGATAACAGCGGTCTTAGGGACATCCTCCACATGCACAGGAACCTGGTGGTACCCCCGTACTAAATCTACTTTAGAAAAAATGGAGGTCCCAGCCAGGTGCACTGAAAAATCCTGGATGTGGGGGATGGGATAACGATCGTTCTCTGTGATGTTATTAAGGCGGCGGAAATCCCCACATGGACGCCATTTGCCGTCTGCTTTGGGCACCATGTGCAGGGGGGAGGCCCACGGACTGTTTGAGCGTTGCACGATGCCTAAACGCTCCATGTTAGCAAACTCTTCCTGTGCTATTGCTAGCTTAGTAGCATCGAGGCGGCGTGCACGTGCGAACACCGGGGGGCCCGTTGTGGGAATATAATGTTCGACCCCATGTTTTGTGTGTGTGTTTGCAAAATCAGGAACAGTCAGCGAGGGGAATTCAGACAATAAACGTTGAAACACATTACCCGAAGCTAAAAAGTTAGCATGCATTAAAGGCCCAGCTCCTCGCGTCGCACAAGGCAGTGACGAAAAAGACACAGCGTCGATCAAACGTCTGTTAGCAATGTCAACAAGGAGCCCGTGAGCACAAAGAAAATCAGCCCCTAAAATAGGGACTGAGCTAGCAGCTACCACAAAGTTCCACTGGAAGTCCCGTTCATGGAAACACACAGTCACCAACCTTTCGCCAAACGTCTTGATGGGATAGCCGTTAGCCGCGGTTAGCTGCGGCCCGCAGCCTTCGGCCAACCTGTCGGAGCCAGTCGGGGGAACGAGGCTCTTCTGCGAACCAGAGTCCACCAGGAACCGCCTCCCCGACCTCGAGTCTTCGATGAAAAGCAGCCTTTCCCTGTCGCCAACGGCCGCGACTGCTAGCGGCCGCTGGCGTTCTCGTTTCCCTGCGGCTTGAAACTGCACGGCGGGACGCATCGTCGTGCTTTGGCGCCAAAGCGCTGGTGGTAGAAACAAAGGGCGGCCCCTGACCGCCTGCGGGCGACCCCTGCTACCACCGATGGCTCGTCCGGCGCTGAGGGCGTTGCTTGAAGCTCGGGCGCCGCTGGAGATCCGGGGACCGCCGCCTGGACCGCGAAAGTCCTCGCAGCCAGCAGGATGCGGTCGGCTTCGCGGGCCAGCGATCGGTAATCCTTCTGCTGCAGAAACGGGGAGTTGGCCAGGGCGGTGCGCACTGGAGCCGGCGGAGGAAGAGGTGAGAAAGAGAAACTCACAGTCAGCTGAACCCCTCAAAGACAACATTCCTTCCATGAGCTCAAGAGCTGTGCCATCGCCCAAATCGGAGAGGGAAAACAGTTTCTCGGCGCGCTCCGCGTCTGAGAGCGTGTAACGCTGCAGAAGGAGCTCCTTGAGGGCGTCGTATTTTCCTTGTGCAGGAGGGTCTTCGAGCAGGCTCATTACCCGCTGGGTGGACAATGGGTCCAGTGAAGCGACCACATGGTGGTATTTGGTGTCGTCTGCAGAAATCCCGCGAAGAGCGAACTGTGATTCGACGTGGGCGAACCACGACCGAGGGGCGTGCAGCCAGAAGTCCGGGATTTTAACGGCCACCGCAAAAGCGAGCGGGGCCGCCGGTGGAGGTTCCACAACCTCGGACAGCTGAAGAGAGCTGGCTGGAGCGTCAGATGTCGACATAGTTAATTCACGAGGGTCACCAGTGTAGGAGGTGGTGAAGAGACGACACAGGAGACGGGATGCAGTTCTTCACTTTAATCAACTCCTACTAAAAACTGGTGGGAAACACCCAACACCGCCTTATACTGTATATCCAATACCACATCCGGTCCTCTGGACCTTTCACAATAAAACATCCTGTAATGCCTTCGGTCCACTGGGTGTGAGTAGAGCCCCCTAGTGGTCCACCACACGCGCAGCCTTTTGGATGGACACCGCGAAGAAACGGCTCCCAGTAAGTTATTCACTACTAATTAACTATTTATTATTGTTCCAACATCTGTGAAGAACCCAGAGAGGGTTATTTGATTGTGCTTTCTGGAAAACAATACATTTTTACATTTAGGCACTCCTGCAATCGTCACACTTTTTCCTGTTACAAACTGACTCCGGCCCCCCACCAGAGAAGGGAAAAGTTATGTGGCCCTCACAGGAAAAAGTTTGGGGACCCCTGATCTATATGGAGAGAACCAGTAGTTGGCGCAAAACAAACCAGCTGTTCGTATGCTTCGCTAAGCCTGCTGCAGGCAGAGCTCTGTCAAAACAACATCTCTCCCACTGGGTGACAGAGGCCATCTCTAGAGCATATAGCAACAAAGGGCAACAGATACCCAGTGGGGTACATGCTCACTCAACTCGAGGCCTAGCCACTTCCTGGGCCCTGTTTAGAGGTGTTCCAATAGCTGACATCTGTGCAGCTGCTAATTGGAAATCTCCCAACACGTTTATCAAACACTACAGCCTGGACGTTACAACTCGTGATGTCACACAGGCTGTGCTCTCCACTAAAGAGAATTAAACGTGTTAACGCCTGACTGATTGAGGCTACAGGTCGCACAAGCATGCATTTCTAGGGCGTGTAGTATGTTCCCATACCTATGTTGTTACACCGCAGTGAACTGACTGATAGGGAACTGAAGGTTATGCACCATAACCCATGTTCCCTGAAGGAAGGGAACAAGGTGCAACACATGTTTGCCCTTCCAATGCCCAAACTCGGTGAAGTGCATGTTGAGACCGAATGTGAGGCTTCACCGTCTTTTATACCGGGGGCGGGGCCCCCTGGTGAAGCTGACGCTCACTTGCCTTAAAAGGCGTGATTGTAATGCTTCAGGTGAACCGCGCGGAGGCGCAATTCCCATTCCTATGTTGTTCCACCTTGTTCCCTTCCTTCAGGGAACATGGGTTATGGTGCATAACCTTCAGTTACATGAGTATTTTAAACTGTATCCGAAGGTGAATGGGCAGCCAGTGCAGGGAGGCCAAAACTGGTGTGATGTGCTCTCTATGGCCTGTACCAGTTAAGAATTGGGCTGCAGCATTTTGGACCAGCTGTAGCCGTGCAATGGAGGACTGGCTGATTCAGAACAAAAGTAAATTGCACTAATCGAGCCTCAATGTTATGAAAGCAATACGTTAAAATCACATTTCGGTTCGGTTCAGTTTCAAGGAGGGCTTGGTTCGGTGTATTTTCAGTACAAAATAAAGACTTACAAATTTTTTATTTTGAAGACATGCCAAAAATACGTTTGTATAAAAATAAATAAAAGTGACCCATTTGGATGATATTTTAAATAAACAGCACTCTTTACAATAAATAAACTATACTAACAATAATAAAAATCTTAATAAATACAGTAACAGTCAGAACCAGAACAATTAGCAGCAACAGACTGTTTACAATCCAACTAATCAAGTTTTATGTTTTTGTCCAAAAACACAAACTTGTCCACATTTTCTGCTAAAAGCACATATCTAGTTGCAGTGAAAATCTCCAGCCATCTCAGTAACAACAGTAGCAGCAGTGTGGCAGTACAGTATTTGTCCTTATTACTCACAACTTCTTCTTGGACCTTCGCCTCCAGATTTGACAGTTCCCTGGAACAGCTCAGAGTCATCACACACTTCTTAGCTGTAGGTGATGTGGTGGAGGTCCCTGAAGAGGAAGAAGTAAACTGCTATTTCTGCCCCAGACTACAAAAAAACCCACAAAGAGGTAAAAAAAAACAAGTTAATAAGATTGTTTTTAAATAAAGAAGATTAATTAGATAATATAATAATAAAAGAACAATACCTCTTCTTGAACGGTTGTTATGAGGTGGTTGAATCTCTCTGTCATTATCATCAGGGCAGGGATTTAATCTGTTCTAGGGCTTGTTGACAATATCAGTTTTAACTTTTTCATAAAGTTCTGAACTTTTTGGCTGATGTGTTGATGTGAAGGATGTTTAAATGCAGCTGCTTGTTAGCTGTCTTTCTGCAACAATCTGCTTTTCTTCGTTCACGTTCGGATGACGTCGTTACCAGCGCGTTAACATTAGACGTGTTGCTGCTGCAGATCCATTCTTGTGAAACAACGTCCACATACAGCTTTGGATGTGCGCTCGTCTTTTAACAAGAAAGCCATAACGTTCCCAAACAATGAGATGCATGCTAGGCTGCTAATGCAACGCGTGTTGCGCGTGATGCAAGAAAATAGCGCCGTGCTGAAACGCGCCCAGGAAATTTAGTTCCGCGGCGCACATTTAATAACATTTAATAAGTGGAGAAATAACCGAAACGGTACGCAGGTGGACAGAACCGAATGTGCCATACCGAAACGTTCGGTACACCCACGTGTACCGTTACATGCCTAGAAAGCATGGATTACTGTCTCTAGGTTCCTTTTCGAACACTGGGACGCCATGTCATCCGGACCAGACAGGACACGGATAGCCCAAGTTGTTATCAACGCTCCGTTTAGAAGCCTGCATCACTGATGGTATGGGGTTGAATTAGCGCTTGTGGCATGGGCAGCTTGCATGTCTGGAAAGGCACCATTAATGCAGAGAACTATGTTCAGGTTCTAGAACAACATATGGCTCCCATCTAGACGTCATCTCTTTCAGGGAAGACCCTGCATTTTTCAACAAGATAATGCCAGACCACATTCTGCAGCAATCACAACATCATGGCTACGTAGGAGAAGGATCCGGTACTGAAATGTCCAGCCTGCAGTCCAGATCTTTCACCTATAGAGAACATTTGGTGCATCATAAAGAGGAAGGTGCGACAAAGAAGGCCCAAGACGATTGAACAGTTAGAGGCCTGTATTAGACATGAATGGGAGAGCATTCCTATTTCTAAACTTGAGAAACTGGTCTCCTCTGTCCCCAGACGTCTGTTGAGTGTTGTAAGAAGAAGGGGGGATGCCACACAGTGGTAAAAATGGACTTGTCCCAACTTTTTGGGGATTTGTTGACACCATGAAATTTTGAAACAACATATTTTTCCCTTAAAATGATACATTCTCTGTTTAAACTTTTGATCTGTGATTTGAGGTCTATTCTGAATAAAATATTAGATGTTGGCACCTCCACATCATTGCATTCAGTTTTTATTCATAATTTGTTTAGTGTTCCAACTTTTTTGGAATCCGGTTTGTACGACAACTGCTTGGAATGGAAAAATACCAAAGTTAAAAAATACGACTCATGATTTGGACTGTAATGTGCAATGTAATTTTCTTCTTGTTAGAATTGATATTAATTACAAAATTGGTACAGAAAAAGAACCGTCCAGGAACCGACACGAAGTGAAGGTACCAACACCGGTAACAATACCGTATTTTTTAGACGGGTACCCAGCCCTAAACATTTGCTATCTTTTCAAAGCCTAATCTAATATGAAATATACAGACTTCACAGTCAGCCATATTGATTCATATTTAGTAAAACTTTCACAAATTTTCAAAACCTGTGCAAACATGCACAAAATCGCTTCTGAACTGTAGTTTATAAACCATAAATTGTATCATTTAGAACTGGCTCCAGGTGATGTGTCTCAGCTGGCTTTTTCAACCTGTTAAAAAGACAAATTACATTAAGTTCGTTGTATAAATTGTCTGTATAAGTTTTAGTATTTTACAAGAAATAACACTTACTTTTGAGCGAAAGCTGCGTCAGAGCTTTTCCCATCCGTTGTTTCATGGTGAAGTTGCGGCGCTGCTTTATCGCAAAATAAAAAAAGCTATGTGAAGGAATAACCTACGTTGGAGTCCAGCGTAAGAAAAATAAAGCTAAACCCCTCGCCTTCCACTGAGCTGTTTGCTCGTAAATCCTTTGTGAAATAGCAGGAGATGGAGTGGGAAAGCTTTGCAGCCTTTGGGGAATCACCCCGGCTTTACACTGCACGCGGCTCCGCCCCGCTCCGGTCCGCAGGTCGCAGCTGAACGAGTCCAATTCCCACTGCCTCCGCTCCGCTCAGGTCCGCCTGGATGCGCCGCTCCAAGACACGTGCGAGATCGCGCGATAAATCAAGTGATAAATAAGTAAGTCAGAACAAAACAATTCATTCGGTGGAAAGAAGGAGAACAACTGTAGAGAGACTGCTGCCTTGATCTTCTCTCGTAAATGAGCTACATGGTTTGAGCAACAGGAAGTGATGTTTACATTTCAGAATAAAATACTTTTTTATTTATTTATTTCTTGTATTGCGTTTGTAGGCGTAGTCATAGTCATAAATATAATAGTTTAGTCATAGAATAGTCATAAATGATAGTTTGACAGCATTTTTGTACAAATAAATCCGTATAAAGCTAGGATTAGTCCGCCCGTGGTGATTTTATTTTGTAAATACGGATGTTGTGCTCGTTCCTTTTCCTGTTGGTGCGACGTAATCTTCAAAAGTTGACTCCGGCACAGCTCCGGTGTCCGGCAGAAATAGAAAATTTTCTAATTTTGACGGAGTGCCGTCCGCACGCCGCCGCTCGGCGCCGCCGTGCGGAGCCAGTGTACTTTCTCTCATTGATTATAATGGGTGCGTATTTGCTGCGGAGGTCGGACCGGAGCGGAGCGGAAGCGCAACGCGTGCGGTGTAAAGCCGGGGTCAGCTGGAAGTTTGTTGCAGAGTTTGCTGGTCGGCTGCTTTCACTTTCATCTTCCGCGCATTTTGTCGTATTTCCAAAATACTGTACCGCAATTTTATTTTACACGTCTTGTAAACAACTGTGCTCTTGTTAAGCTCTATCTTCCACTGGAACATTGTAGGATGTGAAATGATTTTTAAAGACAAATAAGCAAGTTGAATTGTGTTATCCCCCTCCTCCATAGCAGGCTCCATTGAGATAAAGCGAGCTGGCTATCTAGCCTGCTGTACGGTGGCCTGCACGGCCCAATTCCACGGTGGCCGAGCAGGGAGTAAGAGTGGAAAAAATATAAAACTTAAACACGTTTTAGAATCAATTCAGAATCGCCAGGACTAAAAATCTAGATTCTTTAAAAAAAAAAAAAAAATTCTGCACCCCTAGTTCTCCTTACTGTATTTTACATGTGTTCCAGTGGTTCCTGCAGATGTTCAGAAGTCAGTGCTGATTAAAGAAGAAGCTCCTGAGGAACAGTGGCCTAATGTGGACCAGCAGGACACAAATTGCCTCCACATAAAAGAGGAAGAGGAGGAACAGTGGACCATTTTGAGAGGACAGCAGCTCAGTATGAAGGAGGAGACAGATGTCACCAGCTTTTCATTAACTGCAGTTCCTTTAAAGAGTGAGGATGATGAAGAGAAACCTCTGTTCTCACAGCTTCATCAACACCAAGTTGAAGTCAGTGATCTTCCAACCAGCAGCTCAGGTGACCACATAGAATCATCAACTGGTGAAGGAGAAAATGGTACAAAAAACCCAGATCTAAATGTTTATAGAGATTCTGATTCTTCAGAAACTGAAGTTAGTGAAGATGAAGAAGAGAATGATGATGTGAACAATCCTGAGTCTAAGATGAAACTTTTATCAGACTCTGGGTCAAAAACTGAACACACTGATGAAGCCCGGGAATCTTCACCCAGCAGGGTCTCTGAGTCAATTGTGAACAGTGTCCACAACGAAAATGGACTGAGGCCTTTTGGTTGTGATGTTTGTGGGCGACAATTCAATCATAAGGGACATTTAAACACACACATGATAACCCACACAGGACAGAAGCCCTTTTCTTGTGATCTGTGTGAAAAAAGGTTTACTGTAAAGGGTAATTTAAAACAACACATGATGATCCACACAGGACAGAAGCCATTTTCTTGTGATCTGTGTGAAAAAATGTTTCGCGTAAAGAGCAATTTAACCAGACACATGATAAGCCACACAGTACAGAAGCCCCTTTCTTGTGAGCTGTGTGAAAAAAGGTTTACTGAAAAGGCCAGTTTGAAAAAACACATGATAATCCACACTGGACCGAAGCCCTTTTGTTGTGATCTGTGTGAAAAAAGGTTTTGCGTAAAGGGTAATTTAAAACAACACATGATGATCCACACAGGACAGAAGTTCTTTTCTTGTGATCTGTGTGAAAAAAGGTTTAGCGTAAAGAGCAATTTAACCAGACACATGATAATCCACACAGTACAGAAGCCCCTTTCTTGTGAGCTGTGTGAAAAAAGGTTTACTGAAAAGGCCAGTTTGAAAAAACACATGATAATCCACACTGGACAGAAGCCCTTTTCTTGTGATCTGTGTGAAAAAAGGTTTACTGTAAAAAGTAGTTTAAAAAACCATATGGTATTTCACACAGGACAGAAGCCCTTTTCTTGTGATCTGTGTAAACAAAGGTTTTCTGAAAAGGGCAGTTTAAAGAAACACATGATAATCCACACTGGACAGAAGCCCTTTTCTTGTGATCTGTGTAAACAAAGCTTTACCAGAAAGAGCCATTTAAAAACACATGATTAAACACACAGGACAGAAGCCATTTTGTTGTGATCTGTGTAAACGAATGTTTTCTGAAAAGGGCACCTTAAAGAAACACATGAAAATCCACACAGGACAGAAGCCCTTTTCTTGTGATCGGTGTGAAAAATGTTTTACTGAAAAGGGAGATTTAAAGAGACACATGAAAATCCACACAGGACAGAAGCCATTCTCTTGTGATATGTGTGAAAAATGTTTTACTGAAAAGGGAGATTTAAAGAGACACATGATAATCCACACTGGACAGAAACTATTTTGTTGTGAGCAATGTGGCCGACAGTTTACAAGAAGGGGCTGTTTAAATAGACACATGAAAATCCACACAGGACAGAAGCTTTTTTCTTGTGATCAGTGTCGTCAAATGTTTTCCGAAAAGGACAATTTAAATAGACATATGATTATTCACACAGGACAGAAGCCCCTTTCTTGTGATCAGTGTAGTCAAATGTTTTCCAAAAAGGACAGTTTAAGAAGACATATGATTATTCACACAGGAAAGAAGCCTTTTTCTTGTGATCTGTGTGAAAAAAGATTTACTCAAAATGGTAATTTAAAAGAACACATGAAAATCCACACAAGACAGAAGCCATTTTGTTGTGATTTTTGTGACCGAATGTTTACCAGTAAGGCCAATTTAAACATGCACATGAGAATCCACACAGGGGAGAAAAAGTAATTTGAAAGAACTCATGCAAGAAGCCACTCACACGCAGTAATATATTTAATAATTTTTTTTACATAACCTGAATCTGGTCATGAATAACATAATTTCACTAGTTTTAATGAGAAACATTTATTTGTCTCCCAAACACTCATATACTGTAAAATGTATTTCCACTCATCTGTTATGCTATTTATTTGTAAATTACACTGTCTGGCCCCAAAACAATGCCCTTTTTCCATTAGTACCTGTAGTACCAGTACAGCACGGCTCTACTCTACTAAAAATTGTGAATGATTTAAGGTGTAATCTGGATTCACACAAGCTCTCAGTCCTTGTTCTATTGGATCTGAGCGCAGCCTTTGATACAGTAGATCATCAAATTCTTTTAAATAGATTACAACACCTGGTCGGTCTTTCTGGTACTGTTCTTCTGTGGTCGGTCTTTCTGGTACTGTTCTTCTGTGGTTCAGCTCCTATCTCACAGATAGAACATGGTTAGTATGGATACATGCTCCTCACAGATCCATGAAGCTAACTATGGTGTACCCCAAGGCTCTATTTTGGGCCCCCTACTTTTTAATTTGTACATGCTGCCGCTTTGTGGAGTCATCAGGAGCCATGGGATAAGTTTACATAGTTATGCTGATGACACACAGCTATACACCTCATTATCTCATGATGACCCCGGGCCAATCACTGCACTTTTTAATTGCATTTCAGACATAAAGTCCTGGATGGCACAGAACTTTCTCCAGCTAAACCAGGACAAAACAGAAGTTTTAATCATTGGGCCTGAGGTTCAAAAAGAAAATACAATTCAGAAATTACAATCTCTGTCTTTACAACCTTCTAAAAAAGTAAGAAGCCTGGGAGTTCTTTTTGACTCTGAGCTTACTTTTATTCCTCATATTAAACAAATAGTCAAAACAGGATTTTATCATCTAAAAAATATAGCCAGAGTCCGCCCTCTTCTTTCTCTGACCAATACTGAGACTTTGATGCATGCTTTTATTTCTAGTCGTTTAGACTACTGTAATTCACTGCTTTCTGGTCTCCCTAAGAAAAATGTGTCCAGCCTTCAGCTGTTACAAAACTCTGCTGCTCGTGTGCTAACCAAGACCAGAAGGCAGGCTCATATTACACCTGTTTTAAAATCATTGCATTGGCTCCCTGTGCGCCTCAGGATTGATTTTAAGATTCTTTTAGTGGTTTTTAAATGTCTCAATGGTCTCGCACCATCTTATCTTGCAGAGCTGCTATTGCCCTATGAACCCCCGCGGACATTAAGGTCCTCTGGTACTGGACTACTAACAGTTCCAAAAGTCAGAACTCACACTTACGGTGAGGCTTCTTTCCAGTACTATGGCCCCCGTCTGTGGAATAGTCTGCCGGAGAACCTGAGGGCTGCAGAGAATGTTGTTGTTTTTAAGAGCAGGCTCAAGACCCATCTTTTTAACTGCATTTCCTGAACTGGTTCATCTTTGTTCAATCTGTACATTTTCCATACTATTTAATTAAATTCATTCATTCATTTTGTGTATGTCGTTTGCTTTAATTTTGAGTTTATTGTTTTATAATTCTGTAAAGCACTTTGAGCTGCTTTTAGTATGAAGGGTGCTTTATAAATACGATTGATTGACAGACAGACAGACAGACAGACAGACAGACAGACAGACAGACAGACAGACAGACAGACAGACAGATAGATATGTTTTCATTATAGATAGATATGTTTAGATATGTTTTCATTATAGATAGATATGTTTTCATTGTGCTTTCAGTACCGGTTCCAGTGGATGCATGGTGTTCAAATTGGTGTCACCACCTCTCACCAGCTGGTGGTGGTGAGAAGCTGAAACTTCCGTCACTGTAATTTTCCATTTGTCACGCGACACCTACCACCCCCCCACCTTGTAAATCGGAGCAATGGCTTCTAACGGAGTTCTCTCGTAAAGCCGCAATTTTCATCTCGTAATTCGGAGCTATGCTTTCTAACGTTGTTCTCTCGTAAAACCGGAACTTCATCTCCTAACTCGGTGCTATGGTTTCTGAATGACGTCGCTCATAAACCCGGAACATGATCTCGTAACTCGGTAGTTTGGTTCCAGAGAACGCTCGTAAAGTCGGCACCTCGTAGGTCAGAGCGCTCGTAAGTCGGGGACTACCTGTATATATATATGTATGTATATGTATGTACATATATATGCGTGTATGTGTATGTGTATATATATATACAGTATATTAAAGGTGCTATATGTAACTTTCTGTAGAGCGCAGCACTTAGAAATATTTTCAACAGGGAAAAGCATTCTGCTCCCTCCCCCTCAGAGCCATATATGGCTCTGCTCCCCCGTGGTCTGCTGAACTTGAGATCAGCTCCGCCTCCGCTGCATGTCCTCTCGGAGCCGCTGCGATATTCTGTGTTTATATGTTAATAAAACGTTCTAAAAAAATAAAATAAAACCATGGAGCGCTGGTCCAGCACACCAGAAGACCAGGAAATCTGCAGAGCCTCAGCAGCCACGTTGAACCCTAGTTTAATTCGCTCGTGACAAATTCATTTCCTCATTCATTGCAGTCAGCGGAGGGAGTGGTGCAGAGCGAAGGAGGAAGCGATTATTTGACTTTTGAGAAAAAAAGAAAAAAAAGTCCAGATCATGGATGAAGAAGGGGAATTTAAAGTGAAACTAAACCCAAATTTAACTTTTTTTAGCTGATAAACTCCCTAGAATGTGTTTAAAATGTTTCTGAGCACTATTTTTGAGTTATTTTTCATGTATTTGTGCGTATTAGTTAAAATCGGCAATATTTGGTCTAAAAACGAGTATCTGTAGTCCTATAGACCCCTTTCACGGATTGCGCAATACCGGAAGCACCGCCATGTTGGAGACACTCGCGCTGTAAACACACAGTAGTTGAAGTCAGAGCTCCGGTTTTATTTCTGATTTGACCATGTTCTCTGTAAAACAAACCTCTGTAAAGAAGACAGAAGCTGCAGGAGAGTATGTGGACCAGCTTCAGCCTGCAGCAAAGGAACGTCATTTGGATAAAATACAGATAATTGGCAGCTAAGAAGACCCATACCGGCTGTCCAACATGTCAGAAGATGAGAGGACCTTACCAGCTGTGACCTACGCAGACATTGTGAATTATTTGGTGATTTATATTTAATTTTTAATTTGTCTGTGTACATATAAATATATTTTGGGTGTGTTTTTAAACACACACTAGCTATGTATTCTTATTGTAAATGTATGTGACTCATCACATCAGTCTGAGGATTGAAGCAAATTTTGTCAAAATGATCTTAGATCCCTGTTTTTTAAGCTACATTTGATCCCTGGATCAACCAGATCTGAGCGGTTCCAGAGAGCAATGCCTTGATTTTCCTTCTTAATCCAGACTAAATGTGTAAATGTGTGTTTCAGTTCATCTTATAGAAGCTCTGTGCAGAACTACCTCAATACATATTTTTTAAATAAACATGTGAAGTACAATGATGGCTGACAAGTGTTATTCAAAATTTTCAACTCTTGTACAGTGTTTCAACACAAATTATATAAATAACAGCTACTCTGAGTGTTTCAACACAAATTATATAAATAACAGCTACTCTATGAATCTAATTACAGTACGAACTTTGAGGTGCATTCTGCAGACATTTATCTTTTAAGATAATAGTACGAATGGTTGTCTTTATATAGACCTTTTTTACCTTATAACTACTTTGAGTTTGGCAGAATATTTTCTAGTCAATACAAAAAGTGCACAAACAAAATGGTTAATGATACCGGTACATAATGTCATTTATTCTGTTTAAAAGAGAGGTTTTCTAAATCGACGTGAGCTATACAGTATCAGCACCACTATGTGAAACATATGTTGTAATATGTAAGTCATCTTGTTTGCTCACGTCTGTGTGATATCCATTACAGAAAAAGCATAATCAAAATTACATTAATCAAATCAATACATAAACAATGATATAGTAATTCATGCTCAAATCAAAAAGGCGTTCAATACAGGATCAACTGGACTTTATTTGTTACTAATAAAGTCCAGTTGATCCTGTATTGAACGCCTTTTTTGATTTTATCATGTCCTGGACGACTGAGAATCTTCACCAGCATCATGCTCAAATAAAGAGTGCAGTGAATGAAAAATCATGTCTGCCCCATATTTGCAAAAACAACTTCAAAGTAAAGGTGGAACAATGTAAAATAAAAATAAAAAAGGTTCACATCAGCTATCACTCTTCTATCCACTTGTTCTTTTTACAATTCATGCAGCTACAGTACTCATAACCCACCAAAGGTGATTAACCAAGGCACAGTACACAAAGCCAATCATATTGATTAATGCAACTTTTTCTGGATATCTGTTTGAAAATCGATAGGTAGAAGAGGGCCATTCAAGATTGTGTATTTTTGTCTAACACAGCCTATGACACGTTCAACATGGATTCTAACATGTGCTATTTGCCATGTTTTTTTTAGTTCTTTTTTGTCGTCGGTTGAAGCGTTCAGCTGCCAGATGTCATCCACCATCAGCACCAACTGCTACAGACTTCTCTGCAGCACACGTCTTCAGTGAAGGCACCCAGTCTGGATCATCCTTGCTGTACAATGGAGCACGTCTGCCTAAGAAAAGAAAAAACATAATAAAATAAAAATTACTTAAATGAAGTTGTAAATAATTGGTGTGTTCATATGCATATGAATTTCAAAACAGGATTTACAACATAGCACCGGATTGTCAGTTGTCAAACAACACAAGAACAGTTAATTTAGGTTATTGTATGTGCTTCTTACATATTTAGTGTTTGTATGTATTTTTTGCTTTTCAACTTGAGAGCTAGATGTGTAGTTTATCATGACAGTGCTCTTGTCATGAGTGTCATGTGCTCTTATGAATTTTGAATAATCAGCATAAACAACTCAACAACTGAAAGCTTTGTTAAGCTTTCAGTTGTTGAGTTGTTTATGCTATTTGTAAAAAACAAATAACTCAACAAAAAAATTTAACGTTCCATGTACATTTTATGCAGCACAGTTAAAGGATTGTAATAATAATAATAATCATCATTTTATTTAAAAGCGCCTTTCAGGACACCCAAGGACACTTAACAAACCAATTCAGTTCAAACATTATCAGTGACAAATTGAAATATAAAATACATAAGGATTATATAATATAAAATACATTTAGTAAAGTTAATAAGACTAAAGAGATGTGTTTTCAGGGCTGTCTTAAACAGAGAAAGGGAGGTGGTGTTTCAAAGGTCTGTCCTCGTGCTCAATAAACTTATGATTCGTGTAATGCCCTAATTCACTATAATCTACTGTAAGAAATATATTACCTGACACAAAGTGTGCAGAGCAAATTCGGATGTTGCTCAGTGTTTTTCAATCCAAGTTCTGGTTTAGGCTGGCAGCCACAGACGTCCACGTTCCTCTGATAACTGCTGAATTACTTCACCTTGATTTGTGATCACGAGTGGTAATCTGTAAAACAGAAGGCTTTTCTCTCAATCTGACCGATTGTGGCAGCCATGGACACGACAATAATTCACCATTTTTTGATTTTGTGTGACCAGACGCGACGCACCACTACAATAGCTTTGAGGCTAACA
>JBBPBX010026254.1:23979-38255 GCA_038048925.1 Garcialebias charrua | reverse complement strand
GGTGAAATCAAATGTAAGAAAACAACAGTAGCACTCAAGGCTATGTTTAATAGTGAAAGTAAGAGCATTTCCACATGCACAATGTGAAGGGAATTCAAGTGATTGGGACTGAACAGCTGTGCAGCCTTAAGAAAACCACTAATCAGTTAAGCTAACTGGGGGGGAAAAAAGGCATCAATTTGCTAGCGAGCATAAAGATTGGACTCTGGAGCAATGGAAGAAGGTCATGTGGTCTGATGAGTCCAGATTACCATGTTCCAAAGTGACGGGCACATCAGGGTAAGAAGAGAGAAAAACCTGTTTTGTATTTGTATAATTTTTTTGTATTTGTATTTTTTTTTTTCCTATCCTTGACATGTGTTTTTGTCTTTCTTCCAATAGGAGGTGCACCTGCACGTACGTCTGGAACAGCCATACTGTGTTTGTTTGCCTCTCCTTCCTGTCCTCTCAAACCCAGCCAGTTGAAGCAGATGGCCGCTTGTCCTGAGCCTGGGTTTGCTAGAGGTTTCTTCCTTTCAAAAGGGAGTTTTTCTTTTCCACTGTTACCATTGTGCTTGCTCAGGCTGGGAGACTGCGACAAAGTAAAGATTGAACGAGTCTGTTGGCTTCCTTAGATAGAGAACTTTCCTAATTGGCTTTTCTATGTATGTGAATGTTTCTGTACGGTGCCCTGAGACAGCTTTGTTGTGCATTGGCACTGTATAAATGAATTGAATTGAATATCAAAGTTTTAAATCTTAGTTTAGGATTTAACACAGTGATGAAACTTGATCACTGTTCTTTAAAAATGTTATGTCAACCATGTAACTACATTATCTTTTATTTGTCTAAAATCACTGCTCAAGACGGTTCAAGGCTTTTTTGAAGATGAAAACTAAAGGTATGACAAACAAATTAGTGCAGTTTAAGGAAAATATCTCTGTTTGAAGAATTAAGTGATTTATTAACATCAATTAAAAAAGATTCCTGTTAAACATGGTTTTAATTTAAAAAATCTTTGCCCACTGCCACTTAAAGCTACATGCAGTCTATTAGCTTGTAAAACATCCTAGGTTTTATAATTATTCAGATGTCACTACTTCCTATTTTTAAAGGGATAAAATCACTATTACATGTATTATCATCTCACAAAGCTGGCAATCTTTCATAGTCACAATGAATCATTGGTATCATAGGCAGTTTGCAGCTTTGAGCAGAGTTTCAAAGCAAAGTCAGGAGCTTCTGAGTTTTAGGCACTTGACTGAAAGATATCTTATAAAACCAAAGGTCTTTGTGCATGCCTTTGCTTTTGTTGAACAATTTGAGGTCAAACCTTAACAAAGCCAAGTAATCAGCTCTTGATCCTGGCTCACTGTCTGAACAAATCTGATCCTCCTGTGAGAAAATTGCATGGCCAACTGTAAATAGTAAAAAAAAATGCTATTTTAAAAGGTGCAGTTAAAAATGTACTGAGCTAATCTTTCCAATTAATTTCTATTGATGCTCAAGTAGGGTTCTGTAGAACAACATTTAGAAACTAGACATTTCTTGATGTTTTTTTTTTACATCATTAATAATTGGGGGTGCATGCATTCATTTAAACTGAGTAATAAAAACATTAAGTTTGTGGAGCATACTGTTAAAATAAGCACAGTCTGTAAACCTTGCGTCCACTTGTAACTAACTTCAAACAGTTTGCAGTGAGAATGCAGGACTAAAAAGAAGGGATAAAGCAAATGAAGAAAACCTAATGTTTGTGTGTGCACACAGTGTGTTGTTTGCACTTGTGTGCGTGCGTGCATGTGTTCCTTAGAGGTGAAGCTAATCTTCTTTTATGCGACACAACCAGAGGTACCCATGCAGACCGGGAGCACAAAGGAGAATAGCAACAATAGTTGAAAAAAAAAAAAACAGAGTTCCATATTTATCACAAAGACTGCAGACCATCTTGCAGCCAAGCAACATGTGTACCCCTTCTCTTTAGCTGGGTGATCACAACGGTGCAGGAACAAAGAAGTGGCCGGGAGAACGACTGTAGGTAGATATGCTTGCTCAACGCCGACCAACACAAGCCCCCGTCCCATCCCGTTCCTCCCACAGCCCACAATTACACGGCTGTCTGGCCACACAAAAGGGGCAAGGGAATAAAAAGAGATGATTTTTTTTCCAAGGATGAGTGTGAAAAAAAAGTAAGCCTGAATATATATAAAGGAAAAGCGATTGAATGTTTAGGGAGAGGTTGAAAACATAAAAGGAGGCAGAGGGCATTGGTTGTGACACAGAAGACTTCAGTCTACCCCGTCTGTCTTTTGACTTAATGAAATGGAAGGGCGGAGCAGCGAAGAGACGGAGAGCCAAGGCAAGATGGTTTACACTTCTGTGAGGAATGCTCTTGCAAAATGATTCTTGCTGTAAATTTTCTTTATATCACCCATAAATCGATATGCATGCGTAGAAAAGCAGGGCTCTGCTTTTCTAAGACATGTGCGTCTGAGTTTCTAGAATCTTCTGTACAACAAAACTTTGGGACTTTTTTTCATTGGAATAATATAAATAAGACATACAATATCCAATACCTCAAAAGAGCTCTTTAGTAAGCAAATATTTCATACTGATGACTAGCAACAATCTTAAAATAAGCAACACAAAATTTATAGAAGGAAAGAGGCCATCAATATGACTTTTGAAATAGCTGACCTTTAAGGGAAAAAGTAAGTATGGCAAGACATTTGTGTTTTACAGGTATTTACTTGAAACTGAATTTAAACTAAATATTTAAAGGTATACCTTACATTTTAAAATAAAATAAAAATGCATTTGTAATTACTGCAACATAAAACTTTAAATAAACTGCAAATTCCTTTCTAAAATTATAAAGTAAACACATAATGATGATATAATGGACTCATGAATATCTAACAAGGATAATCACTATGAAAAAAATCACATCATGTTGCTGCTGATCTGTTTCATGTTGCTGCTGATCTGTTTCATGTTGCTGCTGATCTGTTTCATGTTGCTGTGTTCACGCATGCTCATCTGCTCACACAGACTCATATTTGTGCTGCTGTTCGGTGTATTGTTTTTATGTTACTAGTGCTTAGTGTGGTTTTAGTTTACATTTTTCTTAGCTCATATCTTAAATCTTATTACCGGTACTGTTGTTGTGGTTTTTTTTACATTTTATACTTTTGTTGGATGTAACTGGGACCTTGTGTACACAATTTCATACCACATGTGGTGCGTATGATAAATAAAGAACCTTGAATCCTGTATTCACTGTTCTGTTACAATTACACAATGACTTCAAAATCTAATGATGGAATTTGTAATTTGTTGTCTTTGTTTGTTTGCATGTACGGTATGTACCTGCCTGCGTTTTTGGTTCAGGTTACCTTGTAAGGACCAATTTTACAAAAAAAAAAAACATGCAGTGTGGGGAACCAACTGCTATTTATGGGGACCAAAGCCAGGTCCCTATAAGGAGACGTCTCGTTGGGGGGTTAGGAGTTAAGGCTGGTTTATACTTATTGTCGCACGTCTTTTACCCCCCGTTGGGTGAAAAAAAGTTGTGCAACTTCCGTCTGCACTCCCGCTGCAATCCCCCGGTGACAGCTGTCTTGTACATGGCCCCCAAGCAGAACTCAGAGACGCGGACGATGCGGCTCGCAGCGTGTGATTGGTTCAAAGTTTGTGGACGTTTTTTGTTTGGATGTCCATATATGGTGTATGACACCGCTACACGCTACCCGCTACTCTTTTAGAAGCCGGTTTTTGTTTTTGCTTTGACAGACATGGATAGTTTTGAAGAGAAACTCGCCGAGGCGGTCCAGAGCGGGGATCCTGGCGAGACCAATCCAATTCCTCCGTTATACCCGTCTTTGCAGTGGCTGGACACACATTGTAACTAAGTGGCTCCAGTTTTGACCCCATCGGCACATTCTTTGAGCAAGCCGATGACAAGCTGCTGTATCGCAATGCTCATGCACAAAACCCACCGGGGGACGACTACAAACATTACAACAGCAGACATAAGAAAAAATGGACCTTGAAATAGCAACACACCTCGATGGCTCACTGGAAACGAGTAGGGTTTCTGCTCCAAAGTTTTTCTCGACTCGGGTTCGAATCTCACCTGGTTGAACTTATTTTACATTTGTCTTAAAAAAAAAGAAAAAAGAAAAAAAAAAGGAGTTAATATGCCTGTGGTTAACACAAACTTCTTTTTTTTTTTATCCAATAAAAGACAAACGTAAAATAAGTTCTACCAGGTGAGATTCGAACACGAGTCGAGAAAAGCTTTGGAGCGGAAACCCTACGCGTTTCCAGTGAGCCACCGAGGCATGCTGCAATTTTAAGGTCCACGTTTCCTTTAAACAATCCGCCCCTCATAAAATCCTTGCTACGCCCATGATAACGGACTCACAAATCGAGGTAATGGAGGCTATCATTATATTAAATCAGTTTGTCCTGATAAAACATGCAGTGGGAGTGCGCGTGACGTATGCAGTGGGAGGGAAGAGGGAGGGATTATCCCCACGTCTTTTAGAAGTATAAACACTCAATGCGGTCGGTGACACACACGCAATTACGTCATTGCTGGGTTCACTCAACGAGGGGTAAAAGACGTGCGACAAGAAGTATAAACCAGGCTTTAGGTTTAGGACTCATGTGTGAATTGTGGATGGGTTAGGCATTTACTAGTAATGGTTAAGTTTATGGTAAGGGTCAGGGTTAGGCTCTACAAAATGAATGGAAGTCAATGCAAAGTCCCCCAAAATTACATTTACAAGAACATACGTGTGTGTGTGTGTGTGTGCGTGCGTGCATGTGTGTGTGTGTGTGTGCGTGTGAGAGAGAGAGAATTCCAGAGCTGTCTGAATCAGGGTCTGCTTTGGCAATTAGGGCCTGGATGATTTCCCAGGCTGGCCTGCTGTACCCACTGCTCAAATGAGAATCGCATTCCTATTGTGTTCTACCTCAGTTAATCATGTTTTCAAACGCCTCTGCAAACCGGAGGGGCGATACAGCGGCTTGTCATCGGCCTGCTCAAAGAATGTGCCGATGGGGTCAAAACTGGAGCCATGAATATCCATCATACTCTGTCCCCCTATTCAACCTGAGCTTTTTTTTTCCTCTTTGTGAACGATAAAGCACCAAAGAACACTACAAAGGAAAACCAAGAAAAAAAAACAACAAAGCTCTTGTTTGCGTTGATGCTAAACCAAGTTCTTTGCTTATTCCCACATTCCAAATGGTGACAAGTAAAAAAAGACTCATTTGGCGTTTTTTTAGACTGTATTAAATACTGAGTTCAAAAGTGCATTAAGTGACTGTGAAAATTTGTTATGAATTTACAATATCTGCCAGCAACTTCAACAATGCCAAAAACAAGTGTCACTTACAAACCAGTCGATTTGTACATCGAAAACTGGAGAGAAAAAGGCAACTAAGCACTTTGTGAGGTTAAGTGGCAGTTATTCACTTGAAGTTCATCCAAATGGACAGACTGTTGCCTTGCCAACCCCGTCAGGCCACCGCAATGCTCATGCACAAAAAGCATTTTAAAGAATCTGGTTGCCAACAAAACCCAAACTGGCCTGCCGTCATACAACGTCTCTTTACTCTGACTCTGCTATCCCTTTCTCTAGTGCACCCACGCAGTCTCCCTGAGGACAGGCAAGTGAGATACCCTCACCTATAAATGAACAACTGGCTTTTTGTAAAGTAATGTCATGCTCCTATCTGCCTCCATGGTCAGCCCATTGCAGCCAAAATACAATAAATAACTCAGGAGAGGATGAGCAGTGCCCCGTGGCAGATGGCGATAACACCAACGGCCTCAGGTCTGAGCTGAGACTGTGTTGGTTGTGGCTGCACGAGCGTGCGTGCGCAGGTGCACGTTTGAATCCAGGCAAGAGGGAAAAGGCAGTGGATCTTAGCCCATGTGAAACATTTAGGTCAAAGATGGCTGCCCATGATAGATGTCACAGGAGGGAAATAAAATGTGGGATGTGGTCACTTTTTGTTTGTTTTTTCTAAGATGTGGAAAAAGATAGAACAAAAATAAATTTTAAAATAAAAACAATAATGTTCATTGAAAGAGAACAGTTTATTATTTTATACTTATTACATAGAGGGAGATATTAATACTCTAAAATGAAAAGCTAATTTCAAAAGGTAAATGTATCAGTTGAAAATAAATTATATAAATAAAAAAACTCACTCTCTCTCTTGACATGATAATCATAAAAATAATAATAATAGTAATAACAATAAATGGAAAAAGGTTTTAAGTGTGCATTGAAATGCATGGTGTCAATGTCTGATGCTGTTTGTGAGCATGCCTCTGCAGAAGCATTCAAACAGCAGAAATTTAGGCCTAAAAGCATTTGAAATCAACATGCCTCGACGCAGAAGTTGCACAGGAAATCAGAGTGACATCATAATCTCCTGGCTGTCATGGACAATTAGAAATTTAAATGGCAGTAACAGGTTGAATTAATCTGGGTAGTTCAAAAATAGTTGAAGAGATATACGGTATTAATATCAGAGAGAGTCAGAGTCAGAGAGAATTTATTGTCATTTGCACCGCATGTAGTACATGTGTTGAAAACGAGATTATGTACACAGGGTCCCAGTTACATCCAACAACAAATGCAAGAGAAAAACAATAATAACATCTAGGATTAACTAAGAGAGACATCAGCTAGTAATACACTAAGCCCTAATGTAGTAGAAAAACATCATTATAAACAGCAGCACGAACATGAGTCATTATGAGCAGATGGTCACAGATGAACGCAGCAACAAGAAACAGATCAGTATCAACATGATGTGACATTTTGCAGTGTTTATTCTTATTATTTATTTATTCATGAGTCTGACAGCCTCAGGGTAGAAGCTGTTCCTCAGTCTAGTGGTTCTACATTTGATGCTCCTCAACCTCCGTCCCGAGGGGAGTGGTGCAAAGAGTGAGTGTGCTGGGTGAGTGAGGTCTTTCATGATGCAGGTGGCTCTTTTTCTGCATCTGGAGGTGTAAATGTCTGTGATGGTGGGGAGACTGACTCCCACAGACTTCTGTGCAGCCTTCACCACTCTCTGTAGAGCTTTCCTCTCTGCAACTGTGCAGCCTCCATGCCACACGTTGATGCTGGAGCACAGGACGCTCTCCACTGCACACCTGTAGAACGAGGTGAGGACTGAGCTTCTCAGACCAGCTCGTCTCAGCCGTCTGAGGAAGTAGAGTCTTTGATGTCCTTTCTTGATCAGGCTGGTGGTGTTATTGCTCCAGCTGAGGTTATCATTCAAGTGTACACCCAGGTACTTGTAGCTGGAGACCACCTCCACCGCAGATCCACCTATATACAGTGGGGTGTGGGTGTGTTTGTTCCTTCTGAAGTCCACAATCATCTCCTTCGTCTTCTTCACATTCATGTGAAGGTTGTTCTCTTTGCACCAGCTCTCCAGATGTTCCACCTCCTGTCTGTAGCTGGATTCATCATTATCTGTGATGCATCCCACCACAGCTGTATCATCTGCAAACTTAACAATATGACAGCCTGGATGTGTGGCTGTACAATCATATGTGAGCAGAGTGAACAGAAGAGGGCTCAGCACACATCCTTGAGGAGAGCCAGTGCTGAGGGTGATGGTGGAGGAGGAGAAGTTGTGGATCTTCACGGACTGTGGTCTGTTTGTTAAGAAGTCTAGTACCCAGTTACAGATGGAGGGGCTTAGTCCAAGTGTGGATAGTTTGTCTATCAGAGTTTGGGGGATCATGGTGTTGAAAGCAGATGTGAAGTCCACAAAGAGCAGACGCACGTATGAGTCCTTCTGATCCAGGTGGGTGAGAGCAGTGTGGACCACAGAGGAGATGGCGTCCTCTGTTGATCGGTTCTCGCGGTATGCATATTGATGAGGGTCCTCGCTGATGTTGACGGTTGTCTTGATGTGGGACATGACCAGTTTCTCAAAACATTTAGCGACTATCGGGGTGAGAGCCACTGGTCTATAGTCATTCAGACCAGTCACTGTGGAGCTTTTTGGGACTGGGATGATGGTGGCAGTCTTCAGGCAGGTGGGAACTGACTCCAGTGAAAGTGAGGTGTTGAAGACGTCAGCCAGCACCTCACAGAGCTGGTCCGCACATTCCTTCAGAACTTTCCCTGGGATGTTGTCTGGACCCGTAGCTTTATGAGGGTTGATCCTTCTGAGACTACCTCTCACTTCTGCTGCGGTCACTTTGAGGTGCTCCTCGTCTGGTGATGAGGTGAGTCTGGTGCTAGCTGGTCTGTTTGGATCTTCAAAACGTGCATAAAACTTATTGAGGGCATCAGGCAGGGATGGGTCCCTGGGGCATTGTTTGCTTTTGCCCTTGTAGTCTGTTAAGCATTTGATGCCCTGCCACATGCTCCGTGGATCATGTGAGATGAACTGACCCTCGATCCTCTGTGCATACGCGGCTTTGGCCTTCTTTATGCCATCATCCAGTTCTTTCCTGCACTTTCTCAACTCCTCAGTATCTCCAGACTTGAATGCAGTGTCCCTGGCTGCCAGCAGGGTGCGGACATCCTTATTTAGCCAGGGTTTTTGATTGGGGTAAAATTTAACATACTTTCTTATGGATACATTTTCAGCACATGTACTGATGTAACCCAGGACTGAGGAAGCATAAAGTTCCAGGTCAACTGAACTTCCATTCGTAGCTGCCTCTTTGAAGACAGACCAGTTTGTGTTTTCAAAGCAGTCTCTCAGCATGGGGGTACTATCTTGGCGCCACAATGTGATCTCTCTTTGTTCCGGCTTGGAACGTCTGAGTGGGGGTAGCTGTCTAGGGACCAATAACAGGGAGCGATGGTCGGAAGCCCCGAGCGGTGGGCGTGGCTTCGCCGTGTACGCCCCCTTCACATTCGTGAAGACTTGGTCTAGCGTCTTATTTCCTCGTGTTGCTGTGAAAACGTGCTGATTGAAGGTTGGAAGGATGACACGTAAATCCACATGATTGAAGTCCCCGGAGACAATGAAAAGCCCCTCAGGATATTTACACTGCAGCGAGGTGAGTAAGTCATGAATTTCTCCCTGGGCGTCGTTGGCATTAGCATCGGGTGCTATGTAAACAGCGCTTATTATTATCGCTGAATAGTCGCGGGGAAGGTAATGTGGGCGACATCTTATTGTTAAAAGCTCCACAGCAGCTGAGCAGATCCTGCTGATAACGGCACAGTTCGTGCACCAGTCTTTGTTAACGTAAATGCAGACGCCTCCGCCTCGTGCTTTCCCCGTAGTCTCGATGCACCGGTCCGTTCTGAAAAATAGCCTATTATCCAACTCATAAACAGAGTCAGGAGTGTCCTCATTGATCCACGTTTCCGTGAGGCAAACCACCGAGCATCTCCTCATCTCCTCCGACGTTGTTACTCTCAGACGAAGCAAATCCATCTTGTTGTCCAGCGAGCGCACGTTGGACAGAAAAAGAGCCGGCATCGGCGGTCTCCCGGTTTTAGCGTCTGCCCGCAGTCTCGTCATAATTCCTGCTCGACAGCCACGCTTTTTCCCTCGAGAGCACCGTTTCCTCTTCTTTCCTCCGGAGCGCATCTGTTTCCAGAAAGATGATCTTAGCAGATCCAATCTTCCGAGCTCTGATTTGAGTTTGTTGCTGATTTCAGCTGTGCCTTGTGGTAAATCCGCTCCAATTCTTAACAGCTCAGTTCGGCTATAATTCACCCGCAAAAAACGCTCAGAGTCAGGTACAAAAACACTATTAAAACTACTAAAAACTGGGGATGTTCTGGGAGCCCATGAAGCTGCGGCTGGTCTGAGCGCGATGTTACATTTGTTGAAGCACAAAATTGTCGTTTTTTTAAGGGTTAAATAGTTATCTCAAAAAAGTTGTCTAAAAGTCAGTAATGAGCAAATTAAGATTTTCTGAAGCACTGAAACTTTTTCAAAAAAGGGTTAATTACTTGAAGCTTTGTGGCATGGTCCTCTTTGGTGCCCCCTTGTGGCCAAAGGTATAAAGATAATCTTAAACCCAGAGCCTGAAATCGCCTGGAAAAAAAGAAACCATCCAGATGACCTGACTGAACACTGTTGGATTTTATACCTGGATTGTTGAGCATGGACTTCAGTGCAGAGCCTGAAATGTTTCATTATTGTTGTCCAACAAACTGGGCTGACAGCTGCTGGTTAAAATCCTGAGATCTCAACACCAACCAGCCTGATCAAGAAAGGTCATCAGATTCTAAAATTCCTCAGACGGCTGAGACGAGCTGGTCTGAGTAGCCCAGTCCTCACCTCCTTCTACAGGTGTGCAGTGGAGAGCATCCTGTGCTCCAGCATCAACGTGTGGCATGGAGGCTGCACAGCTGCAGAAAGAAAAGCTTTGCAGAGAGTGGTGAAGGCTGCACAGATGTGTTGGAGTCAGTCTCCCCACTATCACAGACATCTACACCTCCAGATGCAGGAAGAGGGCCACCTGCATCATGAAGGACCCCACTCACCCAGCACACACTTTTTGCCCCCACTCCCCTCAGGACGGAGGTTGAGGAGCATTAAATGTAGAACCACTAGACTGAGGAACAGCTTCTACCCTGAGGCTGTTAGACTCATGAATATCTAACCAGAATAATCACTGTGAAATATCACATCATGTTGATACTGATCTGTTTCATGTTGCTGTTTTTCATTCGTGCCCATCTGCTCATACAGACCCATCCATGTTCGTTCTGCTGTTTGGAGTGATGTTTTTCTATGATATTAGTGCTTAGTGTATTGTTAGCTGATGTTTTTCTTAGTTCATATCTTAGATGTTATTACTGTTCTTCTCTTACATTTTATTGTTGGATGTAACTGGGACCCTGTGTACATAATCCCGTTTCATCACATGTACCATTCTCTGACTCTCTGACTCTGATCTGTCTAATATCAGCCACATTGTGCTTTGAAAGAAAAAAAATTGTGGGTGAAATAATAAAGTTACAGTGATTTGATGAATAAATAACTTGATAAATAAATGTTTAAAACATGTGGCACGGCATGACACCCCATTGCTTGTGACTTTGATCTTAGTCGATATTATTATTGATTTTATTTGATTTTATCACTTGTTTTATTTTGATCTTTGCTTTGTTACACTTTGTAGCACTTTGAGATTTTTATTAATGAAAAGTGCATTATAAATTTAATTCATAATTATTATTATTATTATTACTTCTTGACATTTGTAAACACCGATTTTTATAAAACATATCTAATTTACAACACAATACCAGTTTAGAATGATGCTTGTGCTACAGGTTTCCTGCCTCCATGACTTCATGTAATGAACCAGCTTATGTTTACTGTGAGATCAGATTGTAAATTGCACAGACATGCACAGAGTGGCAAACTTTCTTTAAAAAAACACAGAATAAGTTTTACTTATGTGTAGCCTGGCCCTCGCCATTCCTACGCAGCTCCGCTCAATTCTCATTTCCCTTCACTGCTGGGTCTGGCATTTCTCCCATCCACAAGGATGTCTCCGGTAGGTTTTGACCGGACCAATCAGAGAACAGAAGGCGGAGTTTTGAACGACGTCGACTGACGTCGTCATTCAAAATGGCTGCCGCCACGAAGGAATTTTCAATAAAACAAGGTAAAAAACTATTATTTCTCTGCTGAGAAAAAATAGATTTCATAGCTGACGTTATATCAGAAGTGTTCCTGAGCAATCAGAGAGCAGAAGGCGGAGTTTTGAACGATGTCGACTGACGTCGTCATTCAAAATGGCTGCCGCCACGAACGAATTTTCATCAAAACAAGGTAAAAAACTATTATTTCTCTGCTGAGAAAAAATATAGTTCATAGCTGACGTTATATCAGAAGTGTTCCTGAGCTTAACAGTTCCTAAATCAATTCACGAAATGGTCAAATCTGCTGGATATTAAATAGTTTCGGTTTGATATTTTCCAAACAGCCTCGGGTGCGCTACGAAAATAAATGATAAAAAATCGAATTTTATCTCAAATGTTTCATCTAGGCCAACAGTCAGTAAATTAAAGACATATAATTACACACTGGTGGCAGAAAAAATATCCACCGAGTGGTTTCTGAGCAATTTATCTGATAGCCTGGACCTCGTCAGGCTAAACTAACAAAACTCTGCCTCCTGTTCTCTGATTGGTCCATTCAAAAATCTCCAGGAGAAATCGTTGTCTATGGCAGAGATGCCAGACCCTAGTCCAAAGCGAAGTGAAGGACATGGGTCTGGTATCAACCAGGCTAACTTATGTGATGAACGTAAACAAACACTCAAAATGGACAGTTGATTTTTTAGACTATTCATTTTGTATGTTAATATCCATTTGGTGACATTTTAATAAATATAAATATAATATCTTCCTTTCATTACATTTTTAAAACTATCATGTCAAACGGATTTGCTTACAAAAGAAGTAAAAGCTTAATAAAAAAAATATTATTATTTTATTTTTTTATTTTTTCCGGGTTCGGTTCATTAATTATCGGTAATCCGTTGGGTCCAGGTAGGGCTCGGAAAAAAAATTATGGGCTTAGGCCAGTCCGGGCCGGATTTATTAGGCCTGAATGCAACTCCAACTCTGAGACCCATAAAACTGTGCTAACATCACTTATCAGGTTTGACCAAAACAACAATATCACTGTTTCTACATCATTAAAAAAAGTGGCAGGTGTTCTTTATTCCTCTAAACAATTCTACACTTTTAATTAATTTGATAATTTATTGAACATCATTAGTAGTTTCTTGGTATCTTAGTACATAAAGCCCACAGAGACGTTTAAAGGTGATTTCTCCAGTAAAGCTAATAAAAAACCAGAGAGTCTTGGTTTAATAATGAAGTTTTATTTTGGACCACTAAAGACAACAGCTGGTCTGACTTTGATAGATGGAGGTGGGCTTACCCCTCAGGGCTACGCATCGTAACCCTCCCCCTCCCAGTCCACATGTAAAAACGAGGCAAAGTACCACAATGTTTACCGGTGGGCCCGACACTGTGGCACACAACGTACACCCTCCGCCCACTCAACCATAGCTAATTGCTCTGCTCTTTGATTACTGCCATCTATTTTAATGAGAGCTTACCGTCCCACTCTTTCCATCCTGTTTTCTCAGTCAAACGCACATGCAAACATGATAAATACACACAGCAGAGTGTGTATTTCTCTTTAACACATACAGTATAAACACACACACAGTAAGGAGAACAGTACTGTGTGCCATGTTTGTCCCTGTGGCAAGAAATTGGAGGGTGTTCATTAGGCTAATGGATATGACGAGGAAAGGAGAAAGGGGGATGAAGAGAGAACAGACGAGTGAAGGGAGGGTGGTGTGTGTGTGTGTGTGGGGGGGGGGTGTAAAGGATGGGAAGCTATTGAATTTGACCACTTTTTTTCTTTTACAATAGCCCAACAAGTCATAATGCAGCATGTAATTTCCTTGCTACGATGATAGAGAGAGCAATACTTCCATAAAAGAAAATGGCTTTAATTACAGTGAATTTGTCCATAAGTCAGCTCCTATTGGGAACAAATGAACTGTTGGGGTTTTGGTGCTACTGCTAAGCTCTCCTGCAGCTGGCTGACATGGACTTGACTTCATTAGAATCACTGGTTTGCCAGCATGTGCTAGGAAGACAAAGCCTAATCAATAGACTCACATGGTTCTAAAACCCCAGAAACTGTGGAAACATAACTGTACCTGGTTACTGATCAATGGTGAAAATGATTGCTTTTCAGCATGGCTTCTATAATCCTGTTTCCTTCTACTCAAAATGTGGGTTTGAATGCTGAAGCTGCCAACTACATTTTCCTTAAAACTCCAAAACCTTTTTTTTTCTTCTACTGAGCACGGACGTCATGAGCATACCCAGCTATGACTGCATGTTTAACACAAACAATTTATTACAAAAGCTACATGAATATTTAGTGCTGGCATGCAAGACCAGAGCAAAATGAAAGCAAGAAAGAAAAGAAAAAGTGTGCACCGAACGGCTGCTTGAATGCATCAACCACATTCCAACCACAGCTATTTCAGATCACATCAACGCGCTTTGTCATCATTTAAAAAGGCATGAAACTGCTTCAACATGTCGAGTATAATGGTCATAAAAGCACACTTTAACAAAAAAATCATAAATCTGAACAAAAAAAATTGTAAATCTTAAGGAAAAAAAAAATCATAAATCTGAAAGAAAAAAAAAATCTGAAGAAAAAAAAATCATAAATCTGAAAAATGGTGTTTACAGTAAAAACAAAAGTTCCAAGTGGCGACTACAGCT
>JBBPBX010026254.1:0-13356 GCA_038048925.1 Garcialebias charrua | reverse complement strand
CCCATTTTTACTTAATCTATTTTTCATTAATACATTTTCCCATTTTTATTTAATCTATTTTTCATTAACCTATTTTCCCATTTTTATTTAATCTATTTTTCATTAATACATTTTCCCATTTTTATTTAATCTATTTTTCATTTACCTATTTTCCCATTTTTACTTAATCTATTTTTCATTTACCTATTTTCCCATTTTTACTTAATCTATTTTTCATTTACCTATTTTCCCATTTTTACTTAATCTATTTTTCATTAATCTATTTTTCAATTTAACAAGTTTTTCTATTGTCTTTTTCCATTTACCTGATTTTGTATTTCCCATTTTCATTAATCAATTTCTCATACAATCCCTTTTTTTACCCATTTTTCTTTCACCTATTTTTCATTCAACATCTGTTTGAAAAACTTTTCATTTTCCCATTTTTTTATTTCCCTTATTTATTTAGTATTTCCTTATTTTCTTATTCATTTCTATTTTCCACGCAAAACTTGGGAAAAGAATAAATGCAAATGAGGAGAGGCGCGTCATCGGGGTACAATGGCAGCCCATTGGTTGGTTAGATACAACTGCAGCACTGAGCTTCTATGGACTTTCCCTCCAACCAATGGGCTGCCATTGTACCGCGATGACGCGCTTCTCCTCATTTGCATTTATTCTTTTCCCAAGTTTTGCGTGGAAAATAGAAATGAATAAGAAAATAAGGAAATACTAAATAAATAAGGGAAATAAAAAAAATGGGAAGATGAAAAGTTTTTCAAACAGATGTTGAATGAAAAATAGGTGAAAGAAAAATGGGTAAAAAAAGGGATTGTATGATAAATTGATTAATGAAAATGGGAAATACAAAATCAGGTAAATGGAAAAAGACAATAGAAAAACTTGTTAAATTGAAAAATAAATTAGTGTGTCCAGCATGGGCTGGACACACATATACTGTGTACATAAACTTCATAAACTTCATATGCTGCTTTGTCACTCTATTACAAATGTCAATGCCAGAACTTTCCTTTTATTTTATATATATACTTTTTACACTTTTATACTACTATGCAAAAAACTCAGGACAGTATTACACTTTTTATTATTTCATTTTATGCTTATGTTTATTAAATGTTTAGTGTTTTAGTGTTGGTGTAACTTTTCATACTTTCATACTACTATGCAAAAACTACTATGCAAAAACTCAGGACAGTATTACACTTTTATTATTTCATTTTATGCTTATGTTTATTAAATGTTTTAGTGTTTTAGTGTTTAAATGGTTACTGTTGCACCGAGGGACTGAGAGAAATGCAATTTCAATCCTGTGTATGTCCTGTACATATTGCAGTTTTGACAATAAAGTTGACTTTGACTTTGAAATAAATAAAAAAACATCCAGAGGACCTGATTGGATTATTTACCTGGATTATTGAGCATGAAGTTTGATGTTAAGTTTTTTTAAATGTTTTTTGAACACACGTTGAGTTCATTCTACTTTAACAAGCTTAGAAACATATTCTGTTTCTGTCTTGGGAATAAATGGTAATGGGACTGTACTTATATAGCACCTTTCTATCTTATCAAGACACTCAAAGCACTTTACACTACAATGTGTGTCCTCATTTACCTATTCATGCAGAACTCTAATATCTATTATCTATAGCTATACAAAGCTAATTGAACAAATCATTCTAAAGAGACTAATCAGTGCTTTATTGCATTCATACACCGATGGGAAACATCAGAGACAATGAGGGTTTCAGTGTCTTGCCCAGGGACATTTCGACATTTGACTGCTGGTGGATTTGAACCCACAACTCTTGCATTGGAGGACGGCTTCTCTAACCACTCAGTAGCCCCACAACCAAGTCTAGCTGTGTCTGCAGGTTTTGGCAAATGATGATATTCCATTTAAAACAGGGAAGATACCAACATTATTGTGCATCCCTAATAATCAACAGACAAACATTTAACTCTAATTTCAATTAGTAACACATTTTCTACAATACATGTTCAAACATGTAAACTATGTATGTATTTATGAAAATTATAGAAAGAAATAATACTGAGACATTTTGCAATTCACACACACAGGACCCAAGGGGTCTGTCTG
This sequence comes from Garcialebias charrua, assembly GCA_038048925.1. Classification (NCBI taxonomy): domain Eukaryota; kingdom Metazoa; phylum Chordata; class Actinopteri; order Cyprinodontiformes; family Rivulidae; genus Garcialebias; species Garcialebias charrua. Next base: position 11,258 of record JBBPBX010026254.1, on the reverse strand, counting down.
ATTAAGTGTATTTTTCAAACTTTAATTTGGATCAAGTGTATACGATTGTTACCAGATTAGACATTGTTTTCCACTAAAAGCACTCACATAAGGTTGTCATCTATACTTTTTGAATCTGCAAGTTGCACATGATGCAAGTTCTTTTGTAGCGTTAGTCCGTTTCCTGTGTTGGTGATTTACAAGTACCATATCATTGAAGTCTGCAGTTATCTAAAAACACAAGGAAAGAATAGAAATATATTTAAGAAAAAGAGAATCAGAACCAAAATTTTGATATTTTTCATTCCCATAACTATTGACAGCAGAGTGATCCTCTTCTTTTTAGCATTCTGGCAAATTTATAATATGTGGTGGTTAGGAGAGGCAGAGGAAGTCCAACAAAGTAGAAAAAGAATGAACTTTCATAGACAGTGTTGTTGATAGATGTGATTATAGCCTCTTCATGTTGCCCATCTACTCTATATTGATTCCAGATGATAACCTCTTTTTTCTCTCCCACTCCTACAGTGTTTTTCTTGTATGCTGCTTCCCCCCTCTTCTGTTGTTGAACTTGTCCATTTGCAATCTTTTCTACGCTCTGTTCTCTAAACCCTCTGTATTTTGATCTCTTTCCTCATTGTAAAACCATTTGCTCATAATCACTTCCCCCTCTTTTCTGTTGTCCTGCACTTCACAAGGAGCCATCCAAACACATCACATATCTGAGGCTTCCTTTTCTGCTCTCGATCCTTACTATATTTTCACATTTACCATAGCCTCTTATCTGTTCATGGCCATCAGCCCAGCATGCTTTCTTACAGTACAGTACCGGTATATGGTTTTCGTGTTTCCAAAGAAAAGTATGCCTGTGCGGTAGCGTGTGTTTGCTTTAAAAATTATTAGCAGCGTTGAGTAAAACAGTGTGACAAATGACAGGAGACTAACAGTGGGAATCCTGCTGGTCATGCCACAACGCTGAGGCTCTAAGTGAAACCAATCCTCCAATGCCATACAATATCTGCCTTAATCTCACTCGAGCTTTGCACATTATACACTCAGCATGGGCTGGACACAGCCAACAGAGGGGGTTATGCAGCTTGGGTTTGCCACGCCAAATGTGTGGGAGTTTGTGCTCGTGTCTGAGTGTGGACATAATTATGTGGTATCGCTATCACTGCAGGACAAAGCCACAGTAAGAGCGTGTAATATGCCTTGACACTGTACACAGATCAAGTAAATTTATGGCCCATATAATTCCCCTCCCAAATGGAAAACAGCCATAGAGAATGTTAATTTCCATCTCCATAAGCAGTCGTAATAAGCATCTCACCCAACATATGAGCAAGTTTGGAAAAATTTGTACAGTCTGCACACGTGACATGTTCTGCCTGAATGGATGTGCAAGTTCATGTGTGTTTCACTTTACTGTGCAACAATTTTTGGGCACACACACACACGTCTCTCTTTACCCTTACAGTAAAACTAAAATAATATATTTTACCAATGATTCATTCATCACCTCACGTTAATCGAGATGATGTCATACAGCATAAATTCAGACTATCCTAATTAGGTAGTGCAATAATTCCCCCACATAAAGACTAACATACATCAAACCATGATAATACCATGTATTCCAATAACTTTTCAACACCGCTGAAGCATCCAGCTAATAGTTAAGGCCAGGCAGAGAAAAGATTTTAAAAAAAACTTGTGGGTTGTTCTGTAAAAATACTATATACAAAGCAAAATATCTTTGCACAGAAACAAACAACTAAACAAATTACTTCCTTAATTAGATTTTACTTCCCAGCAGCAGTGTGCACACACACTTTCATGAGAATACAATTCAAATCACCAGACTGGAAGGTTGGAGTGTTGCAGCTCCCATTCTGCCAGTTCAGTTTTATGTCTCGGCTTTGATACAAGTCCACACAGCATGGGAGCTCCCTCCACCACCTGAGACGTGTGCATGTTTATGCATGTGTGTGTGTGTGGGGTGGGGGGTGGTAATTGACCACTTTTTTTTTTTACTGTGCAAAGCCGATACACTTAAAAGGTTGTACCTACCGTGTGTATTGAATGTAGGAAAGATTTGATCTGTGTGTTGATTTTCACAAGTCGTGAGTCCAAGCTGGTGTGGAACTAGCATGTGGGATCCATTTAGTGGAAGAGGATTCTCAATCAATTTATGAAGGGACAGCTTCATGTGTCAAAGCTCTCCTTCACTACAGTATATATATATATATATATATATATATATATATATATATATATATACATACATACATATATATATACATGCCGGGTACACACCAAACGCGTTTTGAGCAGCCAAAGCAGCCAGTTTACATGCAAAGTCTATGGTGGCCGCGCATCTAGGAGCAGCGCAGCGTGCTGCGGCGCGTTTTGAGCAGTTTGAGCAGCGCACAAGGTAGCGGCAGGGTGCGGCAGCTCCTTTTCCGTGCATGCGGCACGTCCAGAGCAGCGGCTGCTCGAGTTCAACAAATTGAACTTTGACCTACTTTGGTTGCTCGCCGCGTAGCAGCAACCAATGGACCTTACCAAGCTCCGCCCAGAAACGCCCCCTAGGCTCCAACATGGCTGCTTACCTCACAAACAAAGTCTCGCACAGCATTAGTTTCAATGGAAACATGGCGTCGACTGACTCTCTGCAGGGTATTTCTGAGTCGAATAGTGTATCATTTCTGCCAGATTCCAACAAAATATCAGCCACGACAATGGACAGGGGAACCAACAAGTTCATGTTGTTTTTTTTGGGACGTTATCAAGTTGTTTGAGCCACGCGATGCCTCCAACAGTGTGCGCGTCACAGCTAAATGCTACCGGCGGATGAGGAAAACAGCAGCTCCTCACACGCTCAGCATTATTACAGCTGTGGACAGGATCACTGATGCCAGTTGTTCTGCAATGGGTAAGTCAGGCATTCATGGTTTTGAGGGTTACTTTTGAAATCAGTGATTTCTGTTGGCAAAAGTTTGAGTGTGCCTTGGTCTGATAAACGGTGCTCGGTGCTAGCGTGGCTAACACGATTACAGTTTAGTGAAAAGCCTTTTCAGGTTAAATGAAATCTTTAATGTATGTTAGATACAGTACACATTGCATATTGATCTCTTCAGCTAACGTAAAACTGTGTAACAGACAGGCTTCAAGGTATAGAAGTTGTATCGGTATCGGTAAATGCGGTCGTGCACAAGCTCACAGTAGCTATGTTTCCATCCAATTTAAATTCGATTTTTGAGCGAATTTTAGAAAATTTCGCTAAAATGTAAATTAAAATTATGAGGATCAGAAGTGTTTCCATTAACTGGCTTGAAGCGCATCTGCAATGCCACGCAAAGCGTCTCTACGTCAGACGTCAGCGTCATTACGTCACACGTCAGCGCCATACGTCAGACGTCAGCGTTACGCACTTCCACAGTAAACAGGAAGTAGCGTTTGAAAACAGACATCTCGGCAAAATGGAGAGAATATTTCAGGTATGTGTTGCTATCGGGCAAGTTGTATTTATTCTGTCATGCCAACTAGTTTTAGCGATGTTACATGTTGTCCGGAGCGGAAACAGCTGATCAGTCACGTGACGTGAATGTTCGCTGCGGCAGAACTGAGTCGGCTAATCTGTTTCCATCTGTCGTTTAGCCGACTCAGCTCTGAATCGACTCCCCAAAAACTACCTCAAGCGAGCGTATAAACTTTAGAGCGACTTAGAGGAAGTTAACTCGAATTATGCCGTTTCCATTTAGCTTTTCTGATGCGATGCTTCATAATGCGCACCTAGAAACCTTGATGGAAACACGCCTAATGTAACTTAGCATGTCTAAAAAAGCTAAGTCTGGTCCCCTGGACATCCCTCTGGTCCAGAGGACCAGACTTCACTTTTTTAGAGTTTTCTACCTGGATTATTGAGCATGCATCAGGGTAAATTAGTAGGGGTGTAACGATACACAAAACTCACGAGACGAGACGAGACAAATTACAGATCTCGCGAGAACGAGACGAGATTTTAATATTAGTTCAAGAAAACTTCAAAGATCGGTTTTATGCCGCAAAAAGGCTTTTATTCTGTTTTAACATGTATTACAAACCCAACTGATGTCTTCATTTTACTGATTGAATCTCCTTAGACCTTAGAACGTTCAACTTTGTTTAAAAAAATAGATATTCACGCAGGACTTTCCAAAAATTGAACATAAATATCCGCATCAGCACTGACTCTGCAGCCGTCACTCACCAGTGTTGCCAGATTGGGCGGTTCACCGCGATTTTCCTTCTGACTTTTGCGGGTAGAGATTGCTTTGGGTGGGTGGGACTCTATCTGGCAACACCGGTCACACCGGTGTTTACACGCGTGTCTTTACATTCGGGGCAGCGTCGGCAGCGCCGGGACCCTCCATCAATGTAGAGGCGTCTGCGGCACCCTCCATCAGTAGTTGGGGCGTCTTCTGTAGCAACTTCATCCGGCGAAGCCATGCTGTCCGTGACTCTGACTTGCTAGGGGCTCTGCTAGCATTAGCATTAGCGTCTCGCGAGACAACGTTACCTCTCAACGAGAGATATCGCGGGAGTTTAATATCGCGAGATCTCGTACAACGAGATCTCGTTACATGCCTATAAATTAGCATGCGTTTCTTGCTACTGTAGCTGTTGTTTGTGAGGCGGTCACGCGCCTGGTAGCTGCGTTGTGACGTGAAATGGGCATTAGCCAATGAAATGCGGCCCTGTGGGCGGAGCTTGGTAAGGTCCATTGGGAGAGACTCTGCTATGTGATGACGCAATGACGACGGGTTGGAAGTAGGTGGGCACCGCGTGACGTATTAAAAGAATGGACGAAAAACACGTAGCTCCTAGATTAGATGGTGAAATTCACCAAAATGCAAACGCCTCTGTATTGTGGGGTGAATACAGAATCGGCGTTGTGCACGGCGTCTGCGTGCTGCTGCTTTGTTGATTAAATACAACAAAGCAATTATTCGGATTACAACCGCCATTTCAGAGACAGGAAAAAAACAAACCCGACCGGAAAAGGACCAAGACGCTCATCCCACTGCGCGTCTTCAGACGCGTTGGGCGTGAACAGACAGCCATTGACAAGCAGCCAACACCGCTCGTCGGGAGCATTTTTGCTGCTCAAGACGCGTTTGGTGGGAACCCGGCATTAAGACGGCCTCGACTTACGACGTTTCGCAGTTACGAACGCCCTCCCATTGAAAAGCATTGTTTCGAGTTACGCTGTTTATGCGGAAGTTTACGAGGCAGAGAGGCTACAGCTGAGTAATGAGTTAACATGCTAACAGGCGGAAGAAGGCTTCACCAGCTCTCAGTAAGTTATTAACACTTTTTTCCCTTCATTATGGTTCCAAATGTATGGAGCTAACATGCTAACAGGCCTTACTGTAAACAATCTGGACCACACAAACTACAGGCAGCCTCAGATGTTGGAGGAACACCGAGCTAACATGCTAACAGGCAGAGGAAGGCTTCACCAGTCCCCAGTAGGTTATTAACTCTTTTTTCCCTTCATTATGGCTCCAAATGTATGTGTTTTTTGATAATTATGTAGGGTACTGTGTTAAGATAGGCTAAGTGCTTGGTAAAATACAGAATTGTACGTATGAGGTACAGTTTGGACGTATTTTCCGACTTACGACTAAATTCGACTTGCGATGTAACGTAGGAGCGGAACTCGTTCGTAAGTCGGGGAATACACATATATATATATATATATATACACATATATATATATATATATATATATATATATATATACATATATATATATATATATACATATATATATATATATACATATATATATATATATATATATATATATATATACAAGCCCAAAACCAGAAAAGTTGGCACGTTGTGGAAATCGCAAATAAAAACAGAATACAATGACTTGCAAATCTTTTTCAACCTATATTCAATTGAACACACTGCAAAGACCACATACTTAACGTTCGAACTGGTAAACTTTGTTATTTTTTGCAATTATTAGCTCATTTGGAATTTGATGCCTGCAACATGTTTCAAAAAAGCTGGCACAAGTGACAAAGAAGACAGAGAAATTTGAGGAATGCTCATCAAACACTTATTTGGAATATCCCACAGGTGAACATGCAAATTGGGAACAGGTGGGTGCCATGATTGGGTATAAAAGCAGCTTCCTTGACATGCTCAGTCATCCACATAGAAGGATGGGGCGAGGGTCACCACTCTGTGAACAAATGCGTGGGCAAATTGTCGAACAGTTCAAGAACAACTTTTCTCAACGAGCTATTGCAAGGAATTTAGGAATTTCACCATCTACGGTCCGTAATATCATCAAAAGGTTCAGAGAATCTGGAGAAATCACTACACGTAAGGGGCAAGGCCGAAAACCAACATTGAATGCCCGTGACCTTCGATCCCTCAGGCGGTACTGCATCAAAAACCGACATCAGTGTGTAAAAGATATCACCACATGGGCTCAGGAATACTTCAGAAAACCACTGTCAGTAACTACAGTTCGTCGCTACATCTGTAAGTGCAAGTTAAAGCTCTACTATGCAAAGCAAAAGCCATTCATCAACAAGATCCAGAAACGCCGCCGGCTTTGCTGGGCCCGAGCTCATCTGAGATGGACTGATGCAAAGTGGAAAAGTGTTCTGTGGTCTGATGAGTCCACATTTCAAATTGTCTTTGGAAACTGTGGACGTCGTGTCTTACGGACCAAAGAGGAAAAGAACCATCAGGACTGTTATAGGCGCAAAGTTCAAAAGCCAGCATCTGTGATGGTATGGGGGTGCATTAGTGCCCAAGGCATGGGTAACTTACACATCTGTGAAGGCACCATTAATGCTGAAAGGTACATACAGGTTTTGGAGCAACATATGCTGCCATCCAAGCGACGTCTTTTTCATGGACGCCCCAGCTTATTTCAGCAAGACAATGCCAAGCCACATTCTGCACGTGTTACAACAGCGTGGCTTCGTAGCAAAAGAGTGCGGGTCCTCCCCTGGCCTGCCTGCAGTCCAGACCTGTCCCCCATTGAAAATGTGTGGCGCATTATGAAACGTAAAATACGACAACGGAGACCCCGGACTGTTGAACAACTTAAGCTGTACATCAAGCAAGAATGGGGAAGAATTCCACCTGAAAAGCTTCAAAAATTGGTCTCCTCAGTTCCCAAACGTTTACTGAGTGTTGTTAAAAGGAAAGGCGATGTAACACAGTGGTAAATATGTCCCTGTGCCAACTTTTTTGCAATGTGTTGCTGCCATTGAATTCTAAGTTAATGGTTATTTGCAAAACAAAATAAAGTTTCTCCGTTCGAACATTAAATATATTGTCTTTGCATTCTATTCAGTTGAATATGGGTTGAAAAAGATTTGCAAGTCATTGTATTCTGTTTTTATTTGCGATTTGCACAACGTGCCAACTTTTCTGGTTTTGGGCTTGTATATATATATATATATATATATATATATATATCACACACTGGTATATCTTTGCTACTTTTCGCTGTTTTTCCATTTAATTATCCTTTCAATTACCATTTTATTTACACTTGTTAAAAATAATAATAATAATTTGTATAAATCCTTTATGATTGTCTATTGTTGAAAAATCATTAACGGTACTTTTTGTTGCAAAAATGTCTAATGATTGCCGACAACCATTCTAAAACACCAAGAGAATGTCAAAAAGAACAAAAGCAAAAATAAAAAAATGTGTTTCAAAATATTTTGCACATTGGCTCATGCTTGACAGAGGTGTCCCAATCTGTTCTACCACATGTCTCATATCCAAAACTTTTCTCATTTCTTTAAAAAAAACCACAGAGTGAACATGACATATGCAGCAGAACAATGTTTTATCTCAGTTGGCATCCTCACAACAAGGAAATAAACACAAGCTGACAGCCAATCAGATTGCCCATCTGCTGTTCTGCCTTACACTGGTTGAACTGCAAGACAAGAGGTGAAGGAATAATTTCTGTGAGGGACAAACCCCAGAGATGGCAAGGCCGGAAGCTGGGGGAGAGGGTGGAAGAGGTGCGCAGAAGAAAAGAATGAAAAGACAAAAAAAAGTGGACAGCCATATGGCAACTCCTTGCTGTTTGATTGGTGGAGGGCATGCATGCAGCCAGGCAGGGAAGACCAGGAAATGTAATTCAGGGAGGCTGTCTGAATATGACATCTTTGGGAGCTATTCAATCTACCGCCAAACCCTCAAGTGGCGCCTTGCCTGGCGTGGTGGCAGGAAGGTTACAACTGTGAGCTCACTGCCTGTCAACCCCACTACACCCTCTGTGGAAGGAAAAAATAGAATGGATGAAGAGAGGGAAGGAGAAAATGGAAAGGAACATAGAGGAATGTAATGAAACAAAAACAAGATACAAGAAAGTATAAGTAAAAGTATGTCTAAACAATTCTTTTACCTTCGGTGTTATACTCTCAGGTAAAAGAAAAGTAGAAAACAAATCCAAAGTAGGTGGGTGACTGTGTTAAAGAAAGATGAACAAGAAAGCAAGAGATGGCAGCACAATGGGACTCAGCTGAGGCTCCAGAGAATAAATAAGAAAAAGCCTAGTGGGTGAGAAAGTGATCCAGGCGCCAGCTCTGATTCTTCTCCGTCAAGCGTGACTCACACAGAACAGTAATAATTGAGAAAAGCTGACTTTTTTCCTTGGTCCACTCTATTCATCATAAACCCAAAACAATCCACCTGACTCTCAGCTGGGAAGCCTTACAAACTGGATTAAGGTGCAGCGCCACATAGTTAGTTTTGAAAGTGCAGGACATCATACACAAGATGCTAAAACGTTTTACAGTAAACTTTACACTTTTACACGGAAGGTGCTGATTGTGCTTTCAGTGAACATTTTAAATGCAAAAATGCTCTGGTCATATACAGTACACTCTAGTGTACAACCAATGAACAGGTAAAAATAATAATAATAATTGCTATAACCCATGGTAATAGGTCATTTGAAACAACAAGCCAAAACATGTATAAAAGTGATATTTTCTAATATATTTTAGACCACCAGATGTGATTAAAGCTGCACTATGTAACTTTGTAATGCAGTCTGTAACTTTTCTAACAATATATTTTTAACATTATTTCTTCACTCTGTCACTATCTACTGACAGACTGGTGTTAGACAAAGTAATCTCTGAAAAAAACTATAGTCCCCTTGCTTCTCTATCAGCATTTATAAAAACACTAAAAACACAGAGTGACCCGTCCTTAAAGACCGTGTAAAGTGAATTTCAACATTTCCTTAAATAAACATTATAAATGTGATAATTGTAATGTTGTAAATGAGTAAAAAGTCTCAAAATTGTAGCTCAATTAATTTTGAAGTTATACATGAAACTTAGCCTGGTTTAAACCAGACCCTTGTCCTTCACTTCGCTTTGGACTAGGGTCTGGCATCTCTGCCATAGACAACGATTTCTCCTGGAGATTTTTGAATGGACCAATCAGAGAACAGGAGGCAGAGTTTTGTTAGTTTAGCCTGGCGAGGTCCAGGCTATCAGATAAATTGCTCAGAAACCACTCGGTGGATATTTTTTCTGCCACCAGTGTGTAATTATATGTCTTTAATTTACTGACTGTTGGCCTAGATGAAACATTTGAGATAAAATTCGATTTTTTATCATTTATTTTCGTAGCGCACCCGAGGCTGTTTGGAAAATATCAAACCGAAACTATTTAATATCCAGCAGATTTGACCATTTCGTGAATTGATTTAGGAACTGTTAAGCTCAGGAACACTTCTGATATAACGTCAGCTATGAAATATATTTTTTATCAGCAGAGAAATAATAGTTTTTTACCTTGTTTTGATGAAAATTCGTTCGTGGCGGCAGCCATTTTGAATGACGACGTCAGTCGACATCGTTCAAAACTCCGCCTTCTGCTCTCTGATTGCTCAGGAACACTTCTGATATAACGTCAGCTATGAAATATATTTTTTCTCAGCAGAGAAATAATAGTTTTTTACCTTGTTTTATTGAAAATTCCTTCGTGGCGGCAGCCATTTTGAATGACGACGTCAGTCGACGTCGTTCAAAACTCCGCCTTCTGCTCTCTGATTGGTCCGAACAAAAATCTACCGGAGAAATCCTTGTGGATGGGGGAAGTCCCAGACTGTGAAGTGAAGGGAAATGAGAATTGAGCGGAGCTGTGCAGGAAGGCGAGGGCCAGGCTACATGAAACTGTGTATAAAGACATGTGTGTTTCAGGATTTTTTAGGCGTGTTTTAAACGTGACCGCGTTTCGTCACGCGGTCCTCATTAGTATAGCCCCCACCCCCTGCTGCTCCAGTCATATAAATTGTTCTTCGCATGGGTGGAGCCGTTCACTCGCGACTCGCAGATAGCATCAGATAGCAATAGCATAGATATTTTGTTCATTGTTAGCTAGCTAATCAATTATGCCTCGTTCCTGCATCTTCCCAGGATGTTTTAATGGTCAGGGCACCTGCTACTGACCGTCTCCCTCCTCAGCCTCCGGACACCGCCGCCGCCTTTCCTGTTTCTTTTCTTTCTTTCTTTTTTTTATTGCTAAGCCTGTGCCCTACAAGTTCACAAGCTCCTTTTTTGCTAAGAAAATGCGACAGGTCCATTGCATACTTAGTTATCAACGTGATTACTCTTTATCTTAATCACCAACACAGCCCTCTTTATCTTAATCACCAACACAGCCCCCGCATGCGATGTGTCGGGTCGGACCGGTGCAGCCGCGCGAGTCCGCTCATCTTCTAAACACATAACAGCGGAGTTATGAATTATAGTTGCGTCCTCAACTTTAAAAATAAAACCAGAGTTGTTTGTGCACTAAAAACAGCGTAACTCTTGGAAAAAGGAGCAAACAGAGCAGGTTTACTGATGAACCTGTCTTCCTCCTCCACACAGTTCAGCTCTGAGCGAGAGAGTCCTCCTACTTGCTCTCTGAGCTGCAGTGCTGCGCTGAAACCACGCCCACTGCTGACACGCCCCCACAGTTCCAGACTAAGAGAAAATAATGTATTTTCATGATTTTTGACACTTAATTTTATAAGGAAAACAATGTTTTTAATCAGTCAGATTTATATGGGTGATTAATAACACATATTTATGCCATGTGATAAACTAAAAACACAAATCTAATTTCACTTTACACGGTCTTTAACCAGCTAATAAAAACAGAGTTTGTAACCAGCCAATGAAAACAGAGCTTGAATTTGAATTTCAGCATCCCTCCCCCTCAGAGCCATATGCTTT
>JBBPBX010026253.1:16753-29083 GCA_038048925.1 Garcialebias charrua | reverse complement strand
TATATATATATATATATATATATATATATATATATATACAGGTGACCCCCGACCTACGACCCCATCGACCTGCGAACCACGGGACCTACGAACATATCATATTTAATAAAAATATGAAATTACTGTATTAAAAAAAAAAAATATATTTTTTTTTTTTTTTTTTTTGTGTTTAAATGTTCTTAATTTCATGTGTACATCACTTTGTTGCAGCTATGGTTGTTTTAAAGGCTTTATAAATAATAATTATGATAAAAAAGATCATTTCTGATCATTTTTGAGCAATCTTGGGCAACAGGAAGTAGGTCTTCAGTTTACACGGTCACAAATTAATGTAGAACACCGGACGGCGTTTTAGGTTCAGTCACTGGGGTCTCCGGTCACAAATTCATGTAGAACACCGGACGCCATTTTAGGCTAGCTGCCGGGAGCCGGCCCGAAGACTGGTGACCAGGATGGCTTCATATGGATTAATAGACCTTTTACCAGTTGACGTCATCACGCACAGCTCGCCTGAAACGAGCGTTCTGATTGGACGGCAAAAAGCCCTAACCGGATTCAGGGGCTAAGCAAGGGGTCGATGAGCTTCGTAATGATAGCGAGTTGTAATTTAGAAGCTTGTTTTCTTAAAATAGTGAACAACCGCTGGTCAAAATGCCTGAACATTGTGCCGCGGACACGAGAGGAGGAAACCGCACGCCCATACACATTGTCTTAGACAGGGTTGCTTTTTTGGCTACAGATGAACCGTGCGCGCGGGGCTGCCTGGCCTGCACCTTCACCCAGCCAGGAGCCACTAAGTCCCGGCTACACCTGATCCAGTGCGCCCTGGAGGTCCAGAACCGGCTGGACCCAGCTAGGAGCCACTAAGTCCTGGCTACAGATGAACCGTGCGCGCGGGGCTACCTGCACCTTCACCCCAGCCAGGAGCCACTAAGTCCCGGCTCAAAAAATCATGCATTTACTGGTAGCTTAATGATTTTAGAAGATTCGGTTAACGGTTGGCTTATCAAACGTTTTGACATTCCACTCACCTGCTCTTCAGTGGGGCCGAAGGAAGAATCTCCTTGCATGTCGCAGGTCGAAACAGGCAGAAACCCCAACACACGCAGCGGAGACCGAAGAACAACGCGGTCTCGTCGAACTAGCTAGCTGCTGCTAGCTTAGCAGCTGTCCAGTAGCATTCCGCTGCGGGAGATCGTTCTCCGCCCTGTCTGTTTCCCATATCCAAGATGTAATGTAGGAACGTAATCCACGGAGCTTGGATCATTAATGTCCATGCCAGATAAAAAACGCACACACGTTGATGCTTCGTGCCGGGGTGAAATCCTGCCTGTACCGGCCGGCGGTGGTGCTGGTTTGCTCCACATCTTCCTTCTTTTAGTCGCTCTACTCGACTTTTCCAGAGGGACGTTGTAAAACGAACAAGTCTCACCTTCTTCTTTTACTCGTTGAAGTTGCCTGGAACAATTATAAACACAATAAAAGTCTTATTTCTCCACCGCGTCCGTTGCCAGCAACGACAACACTCCAGTTGCGTGCCCGTGCTTCCGGAAAATTCTGGAAAAATGCGAGTGCGCATGCGCGATGACGTCAACTGGTAAAAGGTCTATTACGAGCTGGAAACGTCTCTGTGAACTTTGTGGATGTCTAAGGCAGCAGCGGATTTATCGCAGATCGTGCCAGGCCGCCGCGGGAACACCTCCGGCCAGGCTCTGGCCTGGCTAGCTCCAGAAGCTAACACCGGACGCCATCTTAGGTCATAGTTACGGCTGCAGGCAGCCAGGTTTGGAAGACTGGTGACCAGGATGGCTTCATATTGGATTAATTACGAGCTGGAAACGTCTCTGTGAACTTTGTGGATGTCCCAGGCAGCTGCAGATTTATCGCCGATGGTGCCAGGCCGCCGCGAGAACACCTCCGGCCTGGCTAGCTCCAGAAGCTAACAAGGGAGCTAACACGGGACGCAGCAGCGGCTTTGACCACCTCCAAGTAAGAAATTATATTTTTATTTAATTTATATTTTTATTACTGTACTGTATTAATTAATTACACTGTGTTAGGTGTGTTAGGATAGGCGAAGTACGTACTGTACAGTACTTGGTACCACAAAAAAAAAAAATACAGGACATCCCCGAGTGACGAGGGTACGGAAGGTCTGACCTGCGAACAGATCGACCTGCGAACCGTTCTTAGGTCCCAAACTCGTTCGTAAATCGGGGGTTACCTGTATATATATATATATATATATATATATATATATATATATATATATATATATATATATATATATATAAAGTCTGTCTCAAAGTGCAGATGTTGGTCAGAAAATCCTCACAACGCCTGTTCACACGCTTGTGCATATGTGTGTGTGCGTGTGTGTGTGTGGCTACGTGACCAGAAACACATGTACTGTATCTCCACCATCGATCAGCAGCCTGTCTCCTCCTCCTTCTCCTCTTCTTCATCACTTTTCTCCCCGTGTTAGTTTAACTTTAAACTTTAAACTTGAACATGATAGACGATTTTAAGGTTTTAAACTTTAAAACCTTAAAATTGTCTATCATGTTCAAGTTTAAGTTCAAGTCAACTTTATTGTCATTTCCACCATATGTGGTACATGGAGCGGAATGAAATTATGTGCACAGGGTCCCAGTTACTCCCAAAACCAGCTAAATATAAAGTACAAGATGAAACAGTAAATAAGGATATATGTAAAAAAAAAAACAGCAAACGGTACAGTAAAAGATCTAAGATACAGGCTAAACACTAATAATGTAAATAATACTGTGTAACAACAGCAGCCCCAACAGTTTCTGATGATAAACCAGAGAGAAAAGTTTAAATGACTCGTCTGACTCGTACACCGACCTGAAAAAATGTTTCAATTTGAGGTTCTAAATCCACAAAACGTTTTTTGTGTCAGCTTGCAGATCAAATCAGGGAGAACCCTGAATCTTCTGTTTGATTTTGGCCAGATAACCATCAGAACGTTGTTCTTTCCTTCTTGTTCTCTAAACTAAGCCTGGCTCTGAGCGGACCTCCTCTCAGACACCAGCCTGCAGGAGAAGCCACTCCGGCCTCAGATAAGTGGATCTGTTTCCTCTGCAGACGCCTCTAATTGAGGCTGAGCTCTGCTACGTGCCGCTCTGAGCGTCTGAGCTGATGGAGCGATAGAAAGCGGCTGTCATCACCCTCAGGTCACACACATGTTACATATCAGACACACGCAGCTCAACACGCAGGCCAGGAGAGCAGCTGATCGGAACAACCATCAGCCTAAAGACAGTCGAGATAATACGAAGGCACACTGTGAGTTCACACCAGGGTGGGAAGACATCGGCAATGACCTCAGAGAAGCTGCCCGTCAATCTGAGAAGGGTCAAAGGTCATTTAGAGTCCATCATTCTATAGAGAAAGATTATTCACAGGATGAAAACAATCCAAACAGCTGATTCACCCTGAAGGTCAGACCGTGCAACAACTCTACAGGCCTCAGTCTGCAGGTCAAAGGTCATGACCTTGTCTCTCTAAAACAACAAGACAGCACAACTTAGATTTGCAATGTTCTTTCTGAAGGAACCACAAGATTTCTGGACCAGAACCAGTCCAGAGGACAGGTGTTTGCCCAGAATGCAATGCAGCAAACAGCTTCTCCAGCTGTCAGCACGGTGGTGGAGGCTGATGGTTTGAGCTCCTGTCAGTCATTGAGCGGACCTGAACTCTCTGGAGACCAAAGGGTTCTGGAGTCAGATGTGGGTCATAAAGAACGGAACCAAGCTGCTGCAGCGGTCCAGTCAGAGTCCAGAACCTGAATCTGACTGAAACTCTGTGGTGGATCCTCAGAGAGCTGAAACCTCGATGATGGAAAGGAGAGCGGGTCAGAACTCCTCCAGAACCAGGAGAGACTGATGAAGTCCTACAGAGAACCACTGGGGGTTCTGATGAGTCAGGAGCTGGAACCAGTTTTTGTACTTCCTGTTTATATTTGGGCTCAGTTTGAGTTTTAGTTCCACTTCCTGTTTTAAAGTAAAAGACTTTGGTCGTCTGCCCTCCCTCACCTGGTCTCTGTTCCTGATCGTTCCTCAACTGTTCCTCACCTGTTCCTCACCCGTTCTTCATCTGTTCCTCACCTGTTCTTCACCCGTTCCTCACCTCTTCTTCTCTGAGGGACTTGTATGTTTTGTCTGGATGAGTGTTTTTTATGGACTGGAACTGAACAGGGAATGTTTTTACTGCAGAATTTTCAAGTGGGGTGGCACAGTTGGTAGAGCTGCCGCCTCTCAGCATGAAGGCCGTCGGTTCAAAAACTGGCCTGAGACCTTCAGTGTCAATTGCCCAGGGACACTTTGGGATGCGGCTGGTGGATTCGAGCCCCCAACTCTTGCATTAGAGGACGACTGCTCTACCACCCACCCACAGCTGTCCTGTGGTTGAGTGGTTAGATTATAAGATTATAAAATCTTTGGCAAATATATAATCTGTGCAAAGATCATACAGCTGACATTTGTCCACCCCAATCATTTCAGGAAACTATGCTTTCAATTATTATTAATTTTTTTAATCCTACTTTCCTGAAACGGATGGGATGGTTGGTGGCCATCTTGGATTTTGATATGACGACACAATCTTTGACAGAAACCTTTGACCCCTCGATGAACCAAAATGGAAGTTGGTTTCTGACATACAGTATTTTTCTTGTGATCATTCTCACAACATGAACGGACAAACAGAAGATATTTCCAGTTCCCGCTCTTTACTCTGCAACGGACAGTAAGCTCTGAATTCTGATGGTTCTGGGTTTTCAGTACAACTTTTAAAACTTACCACCGTAAAGAAAGAAAGCGTGGAATATTTTTTAAATTTCAGGACATAAAAACTGATGTGGTCATCCCCAGGTTTCAAAATAAAATATGAACGTTCTTTGTTTTTACTGACGAAAGGTTCTTCTGTTGGGCAGCGTCGCTGCTGCAGAACATTTGAATTAGTCGTCGTGTTTGGGTCTGAGATGTTCTGACAGGAAGTCTGAGCATCATCCGAGCTGCTTGTTGTTCTCCTGCTCACGTGTCGTTTTGTCTAAACAACAACAACAACGCACAAACAGAAGATCTTTCTTCTCCCTCTTGTCACGTTTTTGTTTCTGAGTTCAGCTATTTTGAACCCCCACCCCCCACTCCGGCACGTTTTTGGACCTGTGTCCCCGTCTGTCACGTGTTGGTCGGATAGTTCGTCAGAGGTCACGGTTCACCGCCCCTCTTTGTCACAAATACCTGATGAGACCCCGATGAGACCCTGCAGAGTTTCCCAGGACTGAACCAGGGACCAGTTTCTGCTCAGATCAGAACCGGACATGTTGTCCTGTCAGCTCTTCTCTGATTGGCCATCTGAAACCTCCTCATCTTTGGTCCAGGACAAAAAACAAAACCAGTTCAGTAGTCCAGTTCAGAGATCCAGATGAAGTCTCAAGGTTCTCCTCAGGTTCTGCTCAGCTTACTCGGTTGGGATTGTTTAGAGGTTCTGTCTGAGTGTGTTCATGGTCTCTGTGTGGTCCTGTTGTGGACCTGAGACCTTCTGTCCTCTCACCTGTGGACAGCTGGGGGCAGAGATCAGCTCCTCAGGACAGAACCAGGCGAGTCCAGTAAATGGACGAAGAGGAACACATCTTCTCAGGTGGTTTGTAACTGGAGCTGTGATGAGGACTGAAGGTTTAAAGGATTCTCTTCACTGATTCTCGTGATTCTTCTGTTTCTGTTGGATTTGTTTATTAAATAATAATAATAATAATAATGAATTTAATTTATAACGCACTTTTCATTAACAAAAATCTCAAAGTGCTACAAAGTGCAACGATCAAAGATAAAATCATGCGGAGGCAGAATAGGCTTGCTTAAAAAGAAAGGTCTTTAAGCCTTTTTAAAGTCAACCAGTGACTGTGGAGCTCTCAGGTAGTCAGGGAGGGAGTTCCATAGGCGGGGGGCAGCCACACAGAATGCCCGGTCTCCCATGGTCCTTAATTTGGTTCGAGGAATGTGAAGGAGATTACTGTTCTGTGATCGTAGAGACCGGGTGGATGAATATGGTGCAAGAATGTCCTTTAGATAGTCAGGTGAAGTTCCGTGTAAGCATTGGTGTGTAATGAGAGCAGTTTTGTACTGAATTCTGTAGGTGACAGGAAGCCAATGGAGGTTATGGAGAATGGGTGTAATATGTTCAAATTTACGAGCTCTCAATAAAATCCTTGCTGCACTGTTTTGAATATATTGAAGCTTCTGAAGGTTTTTGCCAGGGATTCCAATAAACAGGGAGTTGCAGTAGTCGAGCCTGGAGGAGACAAAGGCATGGACGAGTTTCTCAGCATCAGAAAAAGTTAGGGATGGGCGAAGTCTGGAGATGTTTCGAAGATGGAAGAAGCAGGTTTTAAACAGATGCTTAATGTGATTTTCAAATGTAAGATGAGAGTCCATTTTTATTCCAAGATTTGTAACAGAGGTGGAGAGGGGGATGTCTTGTCCAGAAAAGGAAATTGTTGTTATAGTTGATGTTTGTACCTGGTGAGGGGTGCCAATCAGTATGGCCTCAGTCTTGGAGCAGTTTAATTGAAGAAAGTTCTGATTCATCCATGCCCTTATTTCCTCCAGGCAGGTAGAGAGGGCAGTGAGTGAAGATGGAGATGGGGATGATGAGGATGCTCCAGTCCTGATGTAAAGCTGTGTATCGTCGGCATAGCAGTGAAAAGAAATGTTGAACTGATTAATAATTTGACCTAAAGGCAGCATGTAAAGGGAAAACAGCAGGGGCCCCAGAACTGACCCTTGAGGGACACCACAGGAGACACAGACTGTCTGGGAAGTGGCATTGCCAAGACTAACACATTCCAGCCTATTGGAGAGGAAAGATTTGAACCAGTCCAGGACAGTGTCACAGAGACCGACCTCCACATGAAGACGGTGGAGGAGGATACTATGGTCCACAGTGTCGAAAGCTGCAGTGAGGTCAAGGAGGACAAGGATGGAGGGAGAACCAGTGTCAGCAGCCATGAGGACATCATTGGTAACTCTCAGCAATGCAGTCTCAGTACTGTGAGCTGCTCGGAAGCCAGACTGAAACTTCTCATACAGGGAGTGTTGCTGTAGGTGGACCTGCAGCTGAGCAGCAACTGCTTTTTCCAGCACTTTAGACAGAAATGGGAGGTGGGAAATTGGGCGGTAATTAGAAAGAATGTCGGGATCCAAATTAGATTTTTTCAGAAGAGGCCTAATGATGGCAGTTTTTAGAGGCAGTGGAACATGACCAGATTGTAGAGACTTATTTATTATTTGTGTGATTAATGGGCTTATTGCAGAGTGATTGGATTTTATGAGAGACGAGGGGAAGGGATCCAGGGCGCAGGATGAAGGCTTCATTTTCTTGATGATGGTCTCCACCTCACTCTGAACAACTTCATCAAAGCTGCTCAGGGACCCAGAATGCAGACGGGTAGATGGCAAACGAAGATCAGGGAGGTTGTGGAGCTGAGATCTGATAGTGTCAACTTTGTTTGTAAATCCCTCCATAGGTCAAAGGTCGCGCCCAAGCTCTCACTGACTGTATCTGTGCTCAGACTTTCCTCTTCCAAACAGGAAGTGAAGGTGTTTTTAACGTATCATAAAACCCTGTAGAACCATCAAACAGAGCTTGTGGTCCCATCAGAACCTCCTGCTGTTCACGGGTCAAGAACTTCTTTGATCCGGCACATAGTTTTCACACAGACTGTCCGAGGCCTAGTTTTTACTCTGTGTTTCTGCCTGAAGTAATGCTGTGTGCTCTCCCCTCCCCATGAAAAGTGTGAATCACCATGACAACCAGTGACTCAGCAGGTTCTGGCTCTTTATTTTTACCCAGCATGCTTTTCTTCACCTTGTGTTTCCACAAGATCTCTGATTAGACCTTTGATGTTCAGGAGGAATTGGTACGAGGGTCTGCAGGAAACAGGAAGAGGACTGGACTTTCAAAGTAAAGCACTTTAAAATAAGAGTATGGCTTTATCAAAAACTTTTCTTTTTTTTACAGAGAAAGTCTCAAACTTCTTACATGTTTTAGAAAAAGCAAGTTGATGGATGCTGCTGCATTGATGACCTTCAACATTTTGGAATAATTGTCTAATTTTTGAGTTTTCGTGAGTCAAACCTCAGAGTTCAAAGACATCGTGATCAGGAGCAGAAGACCTCCCTGACCTCCTTCCTGCTGCTTCACGAACACGTCAAAAAGGAACCCCTTCATGCTGCGTGTCCGCCTGAATGCGCCCTCCTGCGGGGCTTTCCTCTTTGTGTCTTCATCACGTGTGGGGTTCTGGTGCCAGCTCGGACCTGGTCTGAGTCCAGAGCTTCTCCCTGGTGTCTCCTGAAAAACTTCAGCAGCTGCCAAGAGGAATCGGATTAGACCAGATCATCAGAACCACAGAAAGTCCACAGCTGAAATCAAAGTCCTGAGCCAGCATCTGCTCCACAACACTGATGAACTGGACCTTCAGTCACGTTTTACATTTGCATTTCTTGTTTTGTTCCACCAAAAATCCTGAGAAATATTTTAAGTCAAAGTCAAAGTCAAAGTCAACTTTATTGTCAGATCTGCAATATGTACTGTACAGGACATACACAGGACCGAAATTGCGTTTCTCTCAGTCCCTCGGTGCAACAGTAAACATCTAAACATTGAAACACTGAAACATATAATAATAGACATAAGCATAAAATAGTAAAACTAACACTGTCCTGAGTTTTTTTGCATAGTGGTATAAGAGTATGAAAATTTACACCAACTCTAAAACTAAAACATTAAACATTTAATGAACATAATACTGTCCTGAGTTTTTGCATACTAGTATAAAAAAAGAGTATAAAAAGTATAACTAAAATAAACTAAAGGTTTCTAGCATTGACATTTGCAAAGTGGCAAAGCAGCGTATGAGTTAATGTACACAGTATATGTATGAGGTAGTAGTTGATGTTGTTATAGAGGCAAAAAGTGGCATATGCAGTAAGGCACATTGGGCATCCCTAAATAAGACCGTTCAGAGCACACTGTATATGTATCAGCAGTGGTGTAGATATTAGAGTAGTGTAAATGTAAACAGTAGTAATTACATGTAAGCAGTAGTAATAAAAGTAAACAGTATTAATAAATGTAAATAATACTATTTAAGTATAATACTATTTAACCTACTATATAAAAGATGGCAACTAACAATACAAAATCTTCTTCAGAACCAAGAAGAGCATCGTTAAAGTCAAAGTTTTAGCCAACCTCAGTTCTGAAAATCAACTTCAAAGTGGTTTAAGAGAAATGTACCAAGTTAGTTGGAGTTCACCTGAGCTGTGTGTTACCTGCAGGTCGGTCTGAGGCGTGTCCTGGAGCTGACGGGCGAGCTGCTGCAGTACCTGCACAACCTTGTGGTGGCGCTGTTGTACGGAGCAGAGAGTTTCAGGCAGGCCGCCCTGTGGGGGATCGGTAACCGGGCAGTCGCGCTGGCCGAGCTGACGCCGGTTCAACAGGTCCGAGAGCTGCCAGCCCAGATTCAGCAGGTGATCCGAGACCTGCAGGAGCTGTCCCAGATCCTTCTGCAGCTGGTGATCAACACCACGCCGCTCTACAACATGGTAGGTCCAGAGAGGGAGGAGCAACACCTGAAACACACCCAGAAAACCAAATACTCATCTGAAAACTACGGAGCAGTAAAAGGGACAATAGTAGGACATTGGAGCAGTCGTACAGGGGTGTCAAACCCACTTATGAATGGCGACCAAAATGAAAACCTTTTTCAAACTAAGGGCCAGTTTCAGAATCTACATTAACTTAAGGCCCTGTACACACGTAGCCTGGTGTTTGAAAAACGAATATCTGCGCAAAAAAATATCTCTGTACATACATGTTCGGATATTTAAAATGTTCGTCTACATGTCCCCGTCTATTTTCACCACAGAGCGTTGTAAAGAATATGCCGAACCCATAGGTGGCAGTGTAGTGCAATCACAACCCTTCAAAGCAACAACTTCCTGTTTTTTTTTCTCCATTCGTTTGTGTGGACAGACCGCGAGGTTGAACTACTATTAAATACCGTGTTGGAGTACAAAGTTAATAAAACGCAGGAAAATGTCGACTGGGAATCATGTCCGACTGGGAATCATGTCAGAGCAGGTATGTTGACATTTTAGCGCTTTTTTTCGCTGAGCATTATGTGACGTCAGCGCCGCTCCAGCTGGAGCAGAAACCTCCGGTTCTGAAAGTCCACACGCAGACTCGAAAGCGGAGAATTCTCAAATCTCCACTTTGGTCTGAGTTTTTTTATTATTCGTTTATAGTTACATAAACTGGAGTTCACGTGTGGATGAAAGGCCAAACCGCATGATAAACTGTTTGGTTTTACTGATATCCGGCTACGTGTGTACAGAGCCTAAATTAAATACCCAACATCTTTTCTTGGTTGCAGGTTCTTCAAAAAGAGTTTGATTGGTTTCATTTGATGTTCTCTGTTGCACTTTTGACATCATAATCAAATATTACTGAAAAAAAATCAAGTGACAAAAGTATTTTAAATTTAAAGTAACATTGTGGGGGCCAGATAAGATGTCAACGAGGGCCACATTTGGCCCTCGGGCCTTAAGTTTTACATATGTGATGTAGAGGATGTCCCTGATGAAGATAAACCTTTTATTTATTTATTTATTTATTTATTTATTTATTTATTTATTTATTCATTTATTCATTTATTCATTTATTCATTTATTCATTCATTCATTTATTCATTTATTCATTTATTCATTCATTCATTCATTCATTCATTCATTCATTTTATAAAAATAAATACATAACAAACACATGTATCACATAAAAATAGAAAATAAAATATAAAATGAAAGGCGGCAGAAAGAAGAAAAAATCTTATTATAGGCAGAAAGAAGAAAAAATCTTATTATATCTGCCTCTTATTTAGGCTTATTTGCTGCAAAAATTGTGCAACATCTGTAAGAGCTGGTGACATATATCCTGTAACAGCTGTAGGATATTCATAGCACTTTAACTTATATTAAAATAAAAGTGTTAAATGTTATTTATTAGCATTAGTCACCTGCGATGCTGTCTCACTTGTGGAGGCTTATTCCAGGTTCGTAGCTGCAGTATGGGATCCTCTGCACTCCTGTGCATGAAGGACAGACTTTTTAACTTCAAAGTTTTTATCTATCCATTGTGCTGTAAGACTAATCATGCTAACGGGGCTAACACGACGTCCAAACGTCTGTGGTAAAACTCACCCAACAAGTTGTGCTATCGGCTATTAGCTTCTCAATGATGTCGTAAATGACGGCTTATAACTCGGGTAACGTTACGTTATAAAAATATCTCAGACTGCGGACGATGTAGCAAGGCTCATCATAGTCCATAAATCTTTGGAATCTGACATCCTCACCAATGAAAAATAAAACTTCCATACCGCCAACATTCAGAAATTTCCTCTCTGCAGTGAGATTGGGTAGATGCACGTGACGTCATCGCGTTGTGCTGCCACTTCAGGCAAAAACAGCACATTTTATATCAGTGAGTTATTTAATGGAATGTCCAACATTGAAATTTAACGTTAATATCGGCCGATACCGATACCTTGCTGATAATATCATGCATTTCTAATTTATTTAACATTTCAGGTAACATTGTTGCTTTACTTGAACTGCTTTGGATCTGACAGCACAGGTTCATTTGTTTGTCCCGCTGAGACAGTCTTTATGGCTGCTGTCAGTATTTTCAAGGGAGTTTACAAAAATGTTGCTTTTAGTGAACAAAATTGGCAACTGTGCTGAACGAGATCAATCCGCAAAACCATGACATCAGAAAACAACGAACGATGACGTATGCTGTCTGGTGAAAATCCCTCATGTGACGACTAATGATGCTTCTCAAGGGGGTGCCGCGTTATGTAGCAAAATAAGTTCCCCACTACCCTTGATAACCCTAAGAGCTCACTTGGTGTGGGGTTAGGGTGTGGGTTTGGACCTGAGTCCTGTACCTCTTCAGATTCCTTGATTTGTGTGTTTCAGCTGGAGCAGCCATCTCCTCAGCAGCTGGAGGACTTCCTGAACCAGGAGGACGTGGCGTCAGACATCTCGTCCCGCCGTAGCTCCGCTAATAGTCTCTTCTTGAAGGCAATGGACGGACATCCTCGCCACCGTCGTAGTCTCTACTCTCTTGCCCGTCGAGGTCCTGTGAGCTCGGAGCCCCCCAACAAACGTCGTTCCAGCATGAAGGATTCATCCAGCCCTGAGGTAGACAGCCAGGCTCCTCCTCCTGAAGACAATGCTCTCC
>JBBPBX010026252.1:17749-38257 GCA_038048925.1 Garcialebias charrua | reverse complement strand
ATTAGACAGAGTGTATAACATCAAACATGTGTAGCACATGTGTAATCAAATGTATATTGGGGATATAAAGAGAGACAGGAATGCACCAACCACCTACATGACAGCTATTATTTTGGGTTTAATGTACCGTATTTTCCGGTGTATAGGTCACACCTTTTCATGTTTTTTTCAAGGCCTGTGACCTATACTCAGGTGCGACCCATAAATGGCTTGTTATCACTTTTGGTGAAACACATTTTTAAATCCAGCTCATTTCACAATTACATTCATTTATTAAGGAAAAGTTCAGCTCAGACATATATTTGCTATAATTTTTATCAAACAAATAATTGTTTTTAAGTGTTAATCTTCTTAAAAGCCTTGCTGTGCGCTCCTGTGGCAGACATTTGCAGCAGAGCTAAACGTAGGTGCGACCTATACACCAGAAAATACTGCGGTTATTTTTAGCAAGTAAGTAACCAAGCCTGACTGCAAAACCTTCCGATTTATTTTTTAGCAACTTGCGGCTCTGAAGCCACATGTGACTCTTTGGTTCCGCTGCAGCGGTTCTTTCAGGCTTTGACCAAAACTAACATAAAATGGAATTTTATTGGCTATTATACAAACAACAAAATATTAACTAGGTTAATATGTGAATACTGGAACAAGTACAAGGAGTAACAAATGCCCACTTTATCTTTACCCTTAATTTCTATACTTAAATAATTTTTCCACACAAAAATTACATAGGTCTGCATAGTTAATAGTTTTTATTATTAATAATAATAATAATAATAATAATAATAATAATAATAATAATAATAAAAAATCTCCTCCACCCTCCCTGTCTTTACAATAACCTGGTCTTTTCATTTGTCTTACATTGTAAAAATATCAAATGTTAAAAATCATTAGATATTTTTAACTTCATAAAGTCACCCCCAGAGGCCACACAAGTCTCCTCCAACAAACCTATAGTAGCCCATGGGCCACCAGTTGAAAATCACCGTTGTAGCATGTTGTTGCAGCTCTGAACACTTTTAATTTAGTGAACAAAGGCGTAAAATGGCTCTTGATCTTAAAGGTTGCAGACCCCTGAGCTAGCCACTGAAAGCAGGGCTAAAGAATAGTGGACCTGTTTGTGGTCTACAGCAATCAGCTTTATCACTCTGACAGCTGTACCACTTGAAAAAAAAAAATATATATATATATATACAGTATATTCTAGCCAAAAGTACTTGTAATTTGCTGCTGTAAAGTGATAACTAAACTAAAAATGTACAGGTCAGAACAAATAAAGAGTTAAAAACTCAAAACCATGCCTTGTCCTGGCAGATGAAGCTGCATGACTGCTGGTACCGGTAATCTGTTTATTGCTGTTCCTCTTTTTACTACAGTGTTCTGCTGGTAAAACCTGCATCCTGGCTTTCACACTGCTTTGACACTTACCACCCACCAAAACATTTTTGTGGACCAATCACACCCACCGCATGGCAACAGCACTCCACTCCAGCAGCAGAGCAGGAGCTGAAATGGCTCCAAAGAGCTCGACCAAAGAGTCTGAGGTGTTCTTCCAGCCACCAAACTCGAAATAATCGGAAGGTATTTGTTGAAAGCAAGCCATATTCAGGCTCCAGGTATTTATAAAAAGGAGTCATAAAGAGATTCCATTAAAGGTTAGGAGGGCCATTGATTTGTTTTTTTCCTCAGGAACTGGTAAAAGAAAAATAACCTAGAGACATGTGAGAGTAAGAAAGTTTTTACTTTACTTTGTTTACAGTACTAAAGCATGGCTCTGAATGATTGTTATAGTAATTACAAAATTGTAGCCGTTAAATAAAAAATATATACAATTTCATTAAAAAAAACAAGAGAATAATTGTACACACTGTGTCATATCTTAACTTTCTGATGGTTGTTTTCAACCAGAGGGCTGAAACAACATGCTTTTCCTGCAAAGGTTTTAACTTTTGCTTTTCCAACAAGTCCACATTTACATTTTTACAGACAAAAATAGCCGAAGTGAATGTTATTGCTACAAAGGGGGAGGACACAAAGCGCCGGTAGGATTCAACACTAAAAAGGAAGCTTTACTTTGCAGAAACAAAGAAACCCAAAAATCCAAACGGTAAACAAAACCACAAGGAAAAGACCAAGACAAAATACACAGCAAACAGAAAAGTTCAAAAAAAAAAAAAAGGCAAAAACTAAAAATACCAGTGCCGCAAGCAAACTATAGACAACTCATAACGAGAAGTGTTGGACTAATGCAGCAAATGGTTGGGTGGCAAGAGTTAAGCAAAGAACAGAGCAGAGGGTGAAAAAAAAAAACACAGGAAGGAAAATGCCACCCTAATTACCACACAAAGTAAGAATCTTAAAAAGTGGAAGAGAACTACGGTACTGTACATGTGCTGCTGGGAAGAAGAAAAAAAACACAGAGCAAGAGAAACACAAGTGGTGGACTCCTAAACAACATATTTTCCTTAAAGTTAGACAATAAGAAAGCATGTGAATAATGTTTAAAATGAAATGAAAACACAACAATCCAATTTGGGACAGTGAATACATGCATTTATAAAACAATTGTGTTCTAAAGAGAAACTTTTCAGCTTCCAATTACCGGTAGTAATAATCTATTATCATCTTTGTCAACAAGACACAAACAAGTCATTTCCATCAAATTCCTTGGGACTTACAACAGCTCTACTGCTATTTACCATATTTGCTGCCATACACGTCGCACCACCGTATAAGTCACATCAGTTCAAATATACTGTATCTAACAAAGTAAAAAAAAAAACATATACCGTATTTTCTGGTCTATAAGTCTCAATGTCCAATTATTGGCAATAAATTGGAAAAATCCATAAATGTGTCGCACCTCTATTTAAGTCGCATCTATTTTGTATCACCGCTGACACGTCGCCTATGTTACGCGTCACCGCCCTGCTGCATATGGCGGCCACAGGAGCGAGCGAGCATGGAAGGACTTTACAAGTTTAACACGGTAAAAAAAATAATTGTTTGCTGAAAATTATAGCAAAGATGTGTCTTAGCTGAACTTTTCCTCAATAAATGTTCGCAATTGTCAAATCAGCTGGATTTCAAAAGTATTTTCGCTACGAGCACCCGCACGGATGGGACCGCATTTTCTTTAAAATTTAGCAAAATAAACGCTTTAAAAATATATATTTCTTAGCTGACATTATAGCACAAGTGTTTCTGAGCTTAACCGTTCCTTAATAAATTCACGAAATGGTCAAATCTGCTGGATTTGAATTGTTTCGCTTTGACGTCTTCCAAACCGTCGCGTGAGCTGCAAAAATAAATTATAAATAAATTGAATTTTAGCTCAACAATCTCATACAGCTAACAGTTTGTAGTCCATCTAGTGATTACTTTCTGTAAGCTTGATAAAAATCTGTCCTGTGGTTTATGAGCTATTTGCTAAAAATTACCCGGAAAAACAACAAAGCTAACCGCTGCACATTTACGAAGCTAAAACATTGAATTTTATCTCAAACAACTCCCAACAGCTAACCGTTTGTAAATGTCCATCTAGTAATTACTTTCTGTAAGTTTGATAAAAATCTGTCCTGTGGTTTCGTAGTTCATACCTCCAGAGCAGGAGGCCGGGCAGCGACAGAGTGAGTCTGACCAGAGGAGGCTGCCGTCAGACACGTGAGGTGGGAACGGTCGGTGTACCCTAGCGGACAAAAGTGGTACTGCACTTTTTTGCCAAAATGAAAAACGGTCATATCTGAGCCAAAAAAATAGTCTAAAATATGGAAAAAAATCCATAAACATGTCGCACTGCTCAATAAGTCGCAAGGCATACAAATTAGGGGCCAAGATGGTGTAGAGGCAGGACAGCCGACTTGGGACCCGAAAGACCCAGGTTCGAACCCCGGTCACTGCACACCTTTGGGTGTCTATGAGTGCACACCTATTTCCCCAGCTCCCCGGGCACTTTCTATGGCTGCCCACTGCACTACCTGGTGGTGGTTGGGTTAAATGCAGAGACAAATTTCGTCTTGTATGGGAAACATACACAGATGACAGAAATGTGACATTTATTTATTTTTATTAAATTAGGCAAAAAGGTGCGACTTATTGACTGGAAAATACGGTACATCACGTTGCTGTATAAGTTGCATCTGATGAACCGAGATCATGTACACAGGGTCCCAGTTACAACCAACAATAAAATGTAAAAGAAAAACAGCAATAACATCTAAGATATGAACTAAGAAAAAACATCAACTAAAAATACCCTAAGCACTAACATGATAGAAAAGTACTACTCCAAGCAGCAGCACGAACATGAGTCTGTATGAGCAGATGGGCATGAATGAACACAGCAACATGAAAACAGATCAATCTGCTAACATATAAGAAAGCTCTCCAGAAAGCTAGGACTTTATATTACTCATCAGATGAGAATAAAAATAACCTAGGTTTCTATTTAGTACCGGTACTATTGCTAAACTACGTGTAATTAAAAGTCCATTCTCTGTTGAACCATGTACTGTATCCCTACAACTATAAGTAGTGATGAATGCATGAGATTCTTTATAACTAAAATAATTTCAATTCAAGCCATCCTTCCTTCTACTATCCCTAGTCCCCTGTCAAATGAGACAACTTTAGGAATTTCACTAGAACCTAATTTGTGTTTGGAATGTTTTTGTCCTGTTGAGCTCTCTGAATTGACAAAAATAATAGTCTCATCCAAACTGTCCACATGTCTGCTAGATCCCATCCCATTCAGGCTGTCTAAAGAAGTATTTCCTCTAATTAATGTCCACATTTTGAATCTAATTAATTTGTCTTTAATGAATGGTTACATACCACAGTGCTTTAAGGTTGCTGTAATTAAACCTTTACTTAAGAAGTCTTTATTTGTTTGCTCCACATTACAGTAAAGATGTGTCTCAGTTGATTTTTTCCTTAATAAATGCACTTTGACTGTCAAATCAGCTGCATTTCTCCTGGGCGGCGCGGTGAAATGCAGCTGATTTGACTCTTGCTCCAGGAATTCGGGAGCGAGACAAAGGTGGCTTGGTGTGGCAAGCCATTTGTCTCATTAATAGCTACTTTGACCTATTAATGAGGCATCTGGCTTGCCATATTAGTTGAGGTCCTCTAGTGGCTGAAAACGGTAATGTTCAATATTTTCCATGTCATAATGAATGAAATTGTCAGATCTCAGCCAATAATTGGGTTATAAATATGGGGGATAAACATAAAAAAGTCGCTTTGCTGTATAAGTTGCAGGCATGCTAATTCATGCAAAACACTGTGACTTATACAGCTAAAATGACAGTAGGTCTAAATGGTGACCAATTAAGTCAAAACTGGTAATAGTGAGTAATGGGAAATGGTGAAAAAAAAATTGAAACACAAGGAATGAACACTAGACAAAAAGTGGACCTCTTGGAATTTGATCAATCTGAGCTACAAAATAAATTTAAAAATAAAAGATTTAGTAACTGCAGCACGTCAAAATTTTACACATAAGGATATAAAAGAAGGATTTCACTGCAAACTGACATGCTGTGTTCCTATATGTTAGAGATAAGCGCAGCCTTTTTGGATCACTGTTGCGTATTCATTTATGTAAACTACATGCAAAATTGCTTCTGCACTTGATTGTTTGTATGCATCTTCTGTAATGGCCAATCTTGCCCTTCATATTTGACGTGAGGTGACTGGTTCAGCCTTGATCTGAGAGCTCTGCCTCTCACTCATGTTGTCAGATGCGATAGAGCATGCACTTCACAAACAACTTGGTCTTTGCTTCAATGAAGGTCAGGATTTAAGTAACCCGCTGGAATCGGGGCGACTCCTCTGTAGGGCATTGTTTAAACAAGACGCGCGCTTTGATATTAGCCACTAATTGGAGTAACTGTTTGCACCGGGCTCATTGATGTGAATTTATTCATAAACCTCTGTGTGTATTAATCATATAATCCCAAACTCAGCGTTAGGGACTGATGACTGGCCTGCTTTAAGGTTACTCCTGATTCAGATGCACTGAACCAATGAATTTCCCTTCACAGTCTGGGTGAAGGATGGCCAACACTATGTATGACAAACAAGGGGGATTAAAGTAATAATCATTAATCTTCCCAGGAGGAATTAGCAAGCGGGACATCGACAGCGAGGAAAAACCACAGTTGAATAAGGTCTCTGATACCTATTGCTTTTTTTCTTCTTCTTGTTTTACCCCTCCCTGTGTTCTATCTACATGGCCGAAGGGAGATTTAATTTACCGTAATTACATTATTGACTCATTTTCAGAGCCGTATCATTGCAGTTTACCATCAATAAAACATACGCCAAGATGAATAATGTGGCCACACACAAAAAATATGGAGGAGGGGGGGGTGCTCAGACAAAGGATCACAGGACTGCATCCCTATGGTGTATGTTTATGGCATGCTCTGTCTGCTTCATTTGTTTCTTTGATAACACTTCTTTGCACACCATGGGTCCTCATTCCTTTCGATATCTTTTACATTAACTCCAATCACATTCCTTGCCTCATCCACTCTAACTCCTTCACCCCCTTCTGCTTTTTAATGCCCCCAGGCACGTGGGCCCAGCAGGCTTTCAGGAGTGAGCCCAGGAACCTAACAGTGCGGATGGGAGCCACAGCTGTGTTGAAGTGTGAGGTCCTGAGGGCCTCGGGGACTGTGCAGTGGGAGAAAGATGGCCTCCTTTTGGGACCCCAGAGAAGCCTGCCAGGCTTCCCACGCTACAGCATGATTGGAAAAAGAGGTAAACAGGGACATCACAAAAAGGGTGCACAGCCTCGAGGGAACCGATGGACCAATGTGACATAAATAAAAAAGAATTAAAATGGGACAGAAAAACAGATAACTTACTTTTAAATGAAAAAGGCTCTTATTTCATATGTTGAAGAACATAAAAATCTTTAAAATGGTTCAAATATATTATCTAGATTGCATGTAAAAAAAGCAATAGTACAGATTTTCTTGAAGGGGGTATCAGAAAGATTATGGACAATTAATATCTATTTTAGATAGTCTTTTTGAACAACCTAATTTTTTGAGAAACTTAGTTTACTTTTGGCTGGATTGATGTGCTAATGTCCAGTTTGAGTAGGGATGCCAAGATACAAGTGGATTTCAGGCATCTCTAAACAACTCCACTTTAAAAAAAATCATAACAGTTCATGAAAAGGCTATTTTTGAAACTTTTACATTGGTGTCATTTTACTGTACGTTGTTGTTTTACATAAAATTCTAAGATTTTGTGCAATGTGATGTGGCGGTGACTTAGATTTGAGATTACACATCTAATTTATACTGTCAGTCACACGTATAAAAAAAAATGCAAATGTCACCGAATCAGTTGAAAGTAAAATAAGTGCACAAAATGTGCCATAGTCTATAAAATGTAATGGACAATTAGAAGGCAAGCTTGAGCAGAATCATCAAGGTCAAGGGTCAAGGTTTCTTTATTGTCATTTGCATCACATGTGGTACAAGTGGTGGAATGAAATTGTGTACACAGGGTCCCAGTTACTTCCAACAAAAGTACAACATGTAAAAGAAAAATCCAATGGTGGAGAAAGTGCCGGTACTCAAACACTGTACTTAAGTAAAAGTACAAATAAACAGACAAAAATATACTCTAGTAAAAGTAGAAGTACCACATTAACATTTTTACTTAAGTAAAAGTAAATAAGTACTTGCTTTTAAAATACTTAAAGTATTTAAAGTAAAAGTACTTCCTGAATGTATTACATAATGCAATCGTCTACATATCTTTAAGTCTGTCATGTGTATATTTTCTGTAATACATTAATAGTGTTAAGCCATTTTAATGAACAATGCTGCAGATAATACGTTTTTATTGAGTTTACTCTGTGACACAGTTCACATTTGGACTTGTGATTCTGTGCGTCATAATATCAGGGATGACATGCAGAGTTGAATTCATTAATCAAAATAAGAGGAATGATTATACCGTACATTTGAAAGTTTGTATTTAAAACAAAGCAAAACCAATGTGTCATTTTAACTGCATTAAACACATTGAAGTAAAAGTTGTCTGCCTGAACAAAAGAGGCATTAGACACAACTAACAAAGGAATCGGCGCTGTTCATTTAAACTCCAGTTTGTCATCAACTCTAGTTAAAATACTGTCTATTCAACCTTGTAATGGATCAATATTGAACAATATTTTAACTTCCTGACCCATTTTTAAAACTTGGACCTGTGTGTCGAGCCATTTAGAGACATCTCTTGTCTCCTGTCCTGCATGAACTGACACATTTTAATATTGCAGCAAGAATTTCTTGTTCAAGTTCAGAAGAAGTTGGTTTTCAAAGATTTTTGAGTTCAATCTGGCTCTTTTGGGAGAGAGAAGATGTCTTGTTGTACTGATAAGTCTTTCAATAAGGCCATGGGTGGTGCATATCTTCTGGCTGACTCTCTTGTGGTGGAATACGTTTTGGGTGTGATGCTGCGGGCGCACCCAGCTCAGTGACATATATATTAGAATATATGTCATTGGCCCAGCTCTTCTTGAAGGCGGGTCTAATGTTACCTGCCCACTTTGTAGTGATTCAATGGACCAACTCCCTTCTCACCATCGGTTACTTTCATAGTAACAAGCAAATCAAAAGGCTGTAACATGAATGCAACTTGTAATGAAACACATTATAGAAATGTAGTGTAGTAGAAAGTACAGGTACTTTATGTAAAATGTAGTGAAGTAAAAGTATAAAGTACCCACATTTAACTCTACTTAAGTAAAGTACAGATACATGAAAAATGTACTTAAGTACAGTAACAAAGTATTTGTACTTACCGGTAGTTACATCCCACCACTGGAAAAATCAATAAGATCTGAGATATGAACTAATAAAGAAGCTAAATTAAGAATATACAAAGTACTAAGGACATATAGTACAAAACAATACGTTGAACAACAGCAGCACGAACATGAGTCTGTGTGAGCAGATGAGCATGAATGAACACAGCAGCATGAGATCAGCAGCATGAGATCAGCAGCATAGATAGTCAGCAGCACATATCAACAATCAAGCAGCATTACATTAGGCGTGTTTCCATCAAGGTTTCTAGGTGCGCATTATGAAGCATCGCATCAGAAAAGCTAAATGGAAACGGCATAATTCGAGTTAACTTCCTCTAAGTCGCTCTAAAGTTTATACGCTCGCTTGAGGTAGTTTTTGGGGAGTCGATTCAGAGCTGAGTCGGCTAAACGACAGATGGAAACAGATTAGCCGACTCAGTTCTGCCGCAGCGAACATTCACGTCACGTGACTGATCAGCTGTTTCCGCTCCGGACAACATGTAACATCGCTAAAACTAGTTGGCATGACAGAATAAATACAACTTGCCCGATAGCAACACATACCTGAAATATTCTCTCCATTTTGCCGAGATGTCTGTTTTCAAACGCTACTTCCTGTTTACTGTGGAAGTGCGTAACGCTGACGTCTGACGTATGGCGCTGACGTGTGACGTAGAGACGCTTTGCGTGGCATTGCAGATGCGCTTCAAGCCAGTTTAATGGAAACACTTCTGATCCTCATAATTTTAATTTACATTTTAGCGAAATTTTCTAAAATTCGCTCAAAAATCGAATTTAAATTGGATGGAAACATAGCTAGTGATTTTTCACAGTGCTCCTGGTATCAATCCTGGTAAGGTTTCACATATGTA
Organism: Garcialebias charrua; assembly: GCA_038048925.1. NCBI lineage: Eukaryota > Metazoa > Chordata > Actinopteri > Cyprinodontiformes > Rivulidae > Garcialebias > Garcialebias charrua. Next base: position 28,552 of record JBBPBX010026252.1, on the reverse strand, counting down.
TTCCTGGAGTATGCATCCCTGAGTGAGTGTACATGTGCCATTGAGTGTCCCCATAATATGCAACAGTGAAGTGTGGCTTGTCTTGTTGCTGTCATATGCTCAAGGAAGAAGAAGATGAAGGCTGCACAGAAGTCTGTTGGAGTCAGCCTCCCCACCATCACAGACATCTACACCTCCAAATGCAGGAAGAAGGACACCTGCATCATGAAGGACCCCACTCACCCAGCACACACACTTTTTGCCCCGCTCCCCTCAGGCAGGAGGTTAAGGAGCATTAAGTGTAGAACCACTAGACTGAGGAACAGCTTCTACCCTGAGGCTGTTAGACTCATGAATCCCTAAAACACTGGACAGAGTTTACATCGGCAGAAATATATATCACTGAAAGATTTTTATTTTTGGTCCACGTTTTTTTTGATCCAGAACTCTCATGATCTACCAAACTCATCCACTCACTCATAAATAAAATATTCATCAGCACAGGTACACTTTCGAGGAAAAGTAACCGCAGTCTGATGCATGCAATCACAGTACGCTGCACAGAAAGAGCAAAATCATTTAGGATGACACTTGACTACACTTGATAGGCCACCAGTTTTCACTGATTGTCACCATCAACCATGTTTATTTATGGTTTTGCAAAAAGCCTGAAATCAACCATTTACAGACACAAGAGAGGGTGGCATTGATTTCAACACACACTTTGGATAAATGTAGCCCATTTTTAGGATAAATGTAGCCCATTTTGTTTGCCCAAGCTGAAGAAATGATGCAAATGTGGACTGACGTGAGTCTTGATCTGCTGCAGGAGTTCAGTGTGCAACCGCTCTTATTTAAAGAAAAACACACAGACGAACTGATAACAGCTTGTTCAAGGAAAGAAAGCATGAAGTGTGTCATTCTTAATCTGTTTTCAACGAGTGGCCCACAAGCTGTGATTTGATTTTATTACCTGGCCTGCAGCCAGTCAGCTGGGTGCAAATGTAATTAATAACGAACACACAGAACATCGAGTTTAGCCTATTTTACATAATTATTATTAGCTAACCACCATAAAACAGTATTAAATGTGTGGTCTTTGTTGTGAATCCTTTTCTGGCAACACAAGAACATCTTATCCCGTTATCAAAGTTAGATAGTTTAGTTCTAAAATTATGTCTTAGTTCATATATTAGATGTTACTACTGTTCTTCTTTACAATTTATACTTTTATTGGATTTAACTGGGACACACTGTCGGTTACTGATTGGTCTGGGGGCGGAGTCATTGGTCAGAGGGTGGAGTTTCAGAAATTTCCACCGCAACTCAATTCACCATTTTCTTTTCAACCCGCCATTAGAAACAATTCGAATCTGGAGGAGCGTATTTTGGAGTATTTAGAAGTATAAACAAACAATAATGTCACACCCTTGGTCAAGTACTGAAGCTCAGACGTTTTTGTGTTTGCTGGCTGACAATAAAAGCTCAGAGTGAGCTTGATGAAGCAACACATAACGAGAATATTTTTAAAGAGGTGTCTGTGCATGTATAATAATGATCTGCCCACTAAAGGGGTGCTAATGGGCACTGTGGAAACAGAAAATGAAGTGATCTGACCTGTACGTAAGGGTCAATAAGGTCTAATAAGGGCTGAGCCAAGCAGGACCTATGGGAAGGGGGCAACAGTAGGCCAACAAGTTTTACAGGCTGTGTCTCAATTCATGGGCTGGGTCCTCATGAGTGTGCATTTGTCGGCCGCATACGTCATTGCCCCGCGCGGAGGACTGTCCCAATTCGAAGACTCCTCCTCATGCGGCCGAGGAATGCGGCCTACTTCCTGTCGAAATCTGAGGATGCATTCGTGAATCCTTCCAGACGGAGGCTATCCCAGAATTCATAGCGCCAGCAGAGATTTCGCGGGGGGGGTGGGACTTTCTGCGTGCAGGTTTCAGGGTTGCTGCGTGTTGTTGAGTCATCAGCTCGTTTTAACAACAACCTCAGCGCGAATATTCATTCAACCTTTATTTAGTCATCTCAAACAACCTCAGCTCGAATATATCTCATTAAAATTTAACTACAGAAACGACAAAAAAAAATGTGTTAGCTGAATATACAGTATATTAGTGCTTCTGAGTTTACTGTTTTTGAAGAACTGATTACAAATCAGATTATTTTACACGTGCTTAGCAAGGATTTTCTGAGGGGCAATCTTTTAAAACCCAGAGTGGACCTACAAAATGCAACTTGTTCAGTAGCACAGTTGGTAAATCAACCTGCGATTGGTGCAGAGATACTTTTCTCGAAGCTGGTTCGAATCTCACTTGGTGCGGTTAAAACTTATTTTACTTTTGTCTTTTATTGGATAAAATAAAAAGGAGTTTCACAAACTCCTTCCTTTTAATCTCAGTCCTCGTTTTTTTATCCAATAAAAGACAAACGTAAAATAAGTTTTAACCGCACCGAGTGAGATTCGAACCAGCTTCGAGAAAAGTATCTCTGCACCAATCGCAGGTTGATTTACTAACTGAGCTACTGGACAAGTTGCATTTTGTAGGTCCACTCTGGCTTTTAACAGATCGCCCCTTATAAGCTGATTTGTAATCAGTTCTTAATAAACAGTAAACTCAGAAACACTAATATATATACATGTATTCAGCTAACTAATATATTTTAGCGGCGTCCCTTCTCTTTCCACACACAACAAGCGAGCACACAAGAACTTCCCACCCACTTCAAGAGAACGCCCCACCCACTTCAAGGCCGGCAAACCTGAAGGCTAGACCGTCCCATTTCAGCAGTTTCGCTCAGCCCACCCGGTCTTGTGAGTGCGTGGCCTACTCGGCCCAGCTAGGCTGGGTCCTCATGAGGACGCAGCCCCTGAATTGAGACACAGCCATAGTGATAAGATGGTTTTATGGAGTCCGGTCTCTCCCTGACTATGTCGGATTTTTTACCTAGATTATTGAACTTTGATGTTTTGAACCACTTTGGCTATGGTTGCCTCAGAGGAGTCGATGGGGGAGAGGACAGGCCCCAGAAACCATCTTATTACCATAAAAAATGTGTTGACCCACTACGTGAGTGTGCTGCTTGTGGGACTGAGTTTGTTGTGGCTCCTCAGACTGATGAAGTCCTTTGGATGAAGGATGAAATATCTCAACAAAAAAAAGAAACCGTCCAGAAGACCTGACTGAACTTTGTTGGGTTTTATGTAAGTTTTGTCATAGGGACACCAAGAAAGAAAAGTAAAAGGAATAAAAGGAACTGAAAGCCCCCAGCTGTCACAATGTGTTGACAGTAAGGAAACCTTACTGTGTTTTGGTTCAATTATTTCAGCTTGTTTGTACCTTGTGTATCTGACATGACAACAGGAAATATTTATGAGATAGGATGGTAAATATTAATGTTGAATAGTGTAAAGTCACATATATCTAGATACAGGCTGCATTTTTTTTTTTCAAGTTTTCAAAAAATGCAAGTATTAAATGTTAGAGTAGCTAATCATCTGACAAATAAAAATAATGAAGTGCAATAACAAAATGTTATACTGCCTTGAACTTTTAGCCTCAAACATAAAATATTGTAACTTCTTCTTTGCTCAAGCTAGTGTTCTGCTCTCTTGGCCGAAAAGCCTTCTTTTTTCTATTTTTCATGCCCCATAATAATAGCATTTAGCTGTGCTGTGACTGCTGGAGACAAAGCGGGGACTCAGAATCATGAGAAAACTGGTGAATTTTCAGTTTCACTGTATTCTGATCGTTTGCAACCAAGCCACCACTGGCTCAAAATGACTGTTTTACTTAACCTACTTTTGAAATGGATTATTGTCATGTGAAGGACTTGCAAAAAAAATGTTCAACGTTATTTTGTTGCATTTGGTACAGTATTGTAACCTGGAGTGTTTTTGGATACTTTATTGCAGGTGTCAAAATACACCTTTATTCCCTTCAAAATAGGTTTGAGATGCCTATAAAAACTGACTGTTTTGAGAGAAATTTTGTCAAAAGTCAAAAATGTTCAAAAGTCAGATGGTAAGATTACACACTCATGCAACATAAATGAGGAAACTGAAAAAGTTTTCCAACATTTTGGAGCTTCCCTCACAAATGTCTACTGTTACTATACCAACTATATGCCAGCAGTCATATACTAGTAGTGAGATACTACATTAAACACTATCCGGCCCCCTCACCTGAATCTTTGCACAGCTCTTGGCCATGCCATCATTATGACGAAGCTACAGTACACGCAGAAAAATCACACCATGTTGCACTATGTGATTTCCTTGCCACATTTGTGGTCATAGCGTAGGTATGAGGCCTACATGGATCAATCATGATTATTATTTTTTTCCCCATCTTTCAAAATGTTGCTACTGGTGTGATCTGTGTTTATGTTGATTTATAAATGGACAATTATAAGTAATCCTTTCAGAGGGTGGACAACAGGACATCTTGTCCAAAACAAAACGTTTTGTGAGACAATGAGCCTCAAAGAGAATCTGTGTTGTCACCAGAGGAACAGACTGATTTAAAAGCATCACAACTTTGCCACTGTTTAAATATTAGCTAATACTTGAAAAATGATCACCAAACAGAAACAGCTCAGGATACATGAACATTTCATTTTTCTGTTTTTTTTTTTTTGTGTGTGTGTGTGTGTTTTTTTTGGTAGGGGGCGAGTAGTTCTGCCTAAATAGTGACTCAACTAAAAAAGTGACTTTTTTTTCCAACTGAAAAGTTATCATATTTTCTATTTGATCAAAGTGGACACGTTACGTCCTGATATAAAAAAAAAAACAGTGGATGGATCTTTTGCTCTCTATATGTCTGCATGTGCTCCATCTTTGATGGAAACAACTAAAAACCCAGGGGATAAAAGTGCTTTGAAGACTAAAACCCATAGATTATAAAACAATTTGATGAAGAATTTAGAGCCAAGTGTTTTCAATCAGTGCAATTGCAAACAGCTGTGAGTGGATTTTGATTTAAAGAACAGGGATCAATCAAATTCCAGTTCTCACAGCCCATTTGTGGCAGAGGATCACTGAACAGAGAACGGAGACTCCAGAAGATCTCAGCAAAAAAAAAAATACCCTCTTGGTCTGAAAAGGTTTTTGAAGGCGATGGGATATACAGCTCTTTTCTCGGACTCCAGATCATTTGGCTGTTTTTGGTGAGTGATCCAAATGATCCAGATCCCAGAAAAGAGACAACAATCCCTTCATTGGTTTCAGGAGCCATTCAGCTTCACTCCTGTTGTCTCTGTGATAAATATCTTCTTAAAACAGTCCTACAGCTTTAAGCTTGTGGATATAAGTTTGGGCATCATTTTAACTTGAAACCTGAAATAGTCATGCTTTGAGCTGTGAGAGCTGGAATTATGTGACAGACAGCCATGAGGATTAAAGTTTAAAACAAACTGAGATGCTTCTAAATGTGGCCCAGCGCAGGGGTCTACAACCTGTGGCTCTGGGACAACATGTGGCCCTTTGGTACCTCTGCAGCGGCTCTTTCAGGCTTTGACCAAAACTAAAATAAAATTGAATTGTATTTAAAATACAGTATTATCAAAATTGAAATATCTAGTTTCAGCAGATTTCTTGTCATTTTTAAACATGTGAAGGATAGTACAAATACAATGTGTAAGACATGTGGACATGCTAGTAGTTTGATATCCTCTTTAAGACGACTTCCAGTCTCACAGTGTGATCGTTCTCTCAAAACCACGAGAATGTTTTGTAATATCTTTAAGACAAGTTGCTCTGAAGGAATATGGTGAGTAACTTTGATGACAGTAAGACTAAAATATAAAAAATAAAGTCAAAGTAAACTAAAATACAGTATATATTTTTCTTTAAAAATGAACCTGGATATCCAACAAACTGGCCTAATTTTATACTGTCTTTACATATGATACTTAATTCTTCAACAATTAAGAGAACTCATATATGCCTGTAGAGTTCAGTGTTTAAATTTTCTATAAAATTGGTAAAACGTATATATTTTTGCTTTCTTTACATGAATCTAGTATTTTCTTATGTATTAAAATGTAAAAATATCAATGAATGTTAATAATATATATATTTTGTTTTATAATATTACCCCCACTGATCGGAAAAGCCATCTCCAACAAACTTGTAGTGGCCCATGGGCCCCCAGTTGCCAGTACACAGCTGTAGCAGGTTTTGTGGCTCCGGACAACATGATTAGTGAACAAAGTGGCAAAAATATCTATTTTTATCGCAAAGGTTGCAGAGCCCTAGCGACATGACTTTTGATTGATTGTTCTGCAGTTGTTTTAAGGTTTTATGGGCTACAATATTAAAAGTTTTGACTTTCTGGTGATTTCCTTTAATTATGTTAGCTGAACACTGTTGTGAATTATAAGGGAAAACCAACATTTTGAACTGTCAGCAGTGAAACAACGTCAGATTTAGAAGTCAGCATATACAATTTAAGATAAAACATGGGTCTAGCAGAATTAGTTCATTACATTTAAATAATGCTTGGTGTTAAGTACAAAGTAAGTAAAATAAAACAAGTGTTTTAAAAGTGAAATAAAAAATGGTTATGTGATGTCATCTGGACCAGTTTCTTTAAGTTTTTATCTCACTGGGCTGGGACTGGTAGAGTATAATTGATGACTTAATTTTATGAAAAAATTATCAAATCTCTCTTTGAGTTCTTAGTATTTGCAATCACGTGACAAACAGTCCTGCTTCCGTGTTTTGTGAGGTCAGATTTTCAGTCTGTTTGTGTGTAAACTGTTTGAAAAACTGTTCTACGCCGTGAACATGATTTATTTATTTATTTTGCACACATCACATCTGGTACGGTGGCCGAGGGGTGCAAACGCGCTGCAAGAAGAGATAAGCGCTACAAAACATTAAACACGGCTGCAAATTAAAAAAAAAAACAGCAGCAAATTTAAAAAAACAGCAGTAAATTTAAAAAAACAGCAGCAAATTTAAAAAAACAGCAGCAAATTTAAAAAAACAGCAGCAAATTTAAAAAGACGGCTGCAAACAGAAAAAGCTACAACGGAAGTGTTCAAGACCACTAGGGGCAGTCGAACAAAGAACAAATCATAAAGCATATTGTAGTTTTCGGAATGGCACTAGTTATTTGTGTATCTTAACTTATTTATTTTAAAAATGTTTTTTTAATACTGTGCGGAAGAGGAGTGATACAAGAGTGCCTGGTTGGGTCAGTGGTTTAAGTCTTGGACTCTAAGAGATGTCTTTGGATGCGGGAGATCCTGGTTTGATTCCCGATCTCGGAAATTTTGTGGTATTACTTTCTTTTTTTTTAAGCCTTTTTTTAAGCCTTTTGTTTTTGGCTAGATCGGGTGGAATAGATACTGAAAATACATCTACATCTTTGTTGTTGCTTGGTTTGATCTATCCAAAACAAAAGGCTTAAAAAAAAGAAAGTAATACAACAAAATTTCCGACACTGGGAATCAAACTCAGGTCTCCCACTTCCAAAGAGATCTCTTAGAGTCTAAGACTTAGACCACTGACCCAACCTGGCATCCTTGTTTTGATCCTCTTCCGCATAGTATTAAAAGAAATATAACGAGATAGTTTCGAATAAGTATAAAATATTCTTAAAATAAATAAGTTAAAATACACAAATAACTAGTGCCATTCAAGACTTAGACCACTGACTTGGCATCCTTGTATTGCTCCTCTTCCGCATAGTATTAAAACAAATACAACGAGACAGTTTCGGATAAGTGTAAAATATTCTTAAAATAAATAAGTTTAAATACACAAATAACTAGTGCCATTCCGAAAACTATAATATGCTTTATGATTTGTTCTTTGTTCGACTGCCCCTAGTGGTCTGGAGCACTTCCGTTGTAGCTTTTTCTGTTTGCAGCTCTTTTTTAAAGTTTGCAGCCATCCATTTGCAGAGCGCCTCTTCTTGCGGCGCGTTTGCACCCCTCGACCACCGTACTACGGGGCCACTGTACATCTGCCTCGGCTCGCTTGCACCCACCTTGGCAGCAGCCCTAACGTTTAATTTTATATGGGTGCACTTTTTAAATGAGGATAGCTGAATTTAGACAAGACCTGGGACAATAACTATTATTCATTATTGGTGTGGTTTTTGCCTTCAATATTTGCTTGCGATATTTTCTGTCAGAGGAACACAGTGTTCATGTCCAAATACATCTACTACAGTGTACGAGACACCCGGGGCAACTCTGAGAACATTTTGAGCACAATTTGGCCACAACTTTTTTGAACATGTCAACTTGAAGCAACAAGTGTGCAGGCCTCTGAGGCTGAAGCAAAGAAGTTCAGACATTTTGGAGACTTCTTTTCAAATGTCGTTTGCTGACCAGACACCAAACGTTGAAGTTCAGTGAGATACTGCTCTTGAGTCACACTGAAAGCTGCATGATTTGGAGGTTTAGAGAAGTTGGGTGGAAATGAGAATAAGGAATAAAAAATACGGTATTTATAATTTTCCCTGAGATGACCAGCAAATTTAAATAAACCAATCTTCTTTTTCTTTTGGCTTTTCCTAGAGGTCGCTGCAGCAAGTCCTCCATCTCACTCTGTCCTCACTCCAACTATCTCCATGTCCTCTCTAACTGCATCCATATATCTCATCTTTGTCTTTTTTTTGGAAGCTGCATTTCTAACATCCTTCTACCAATATACCCACTGTCCCTCCTCTGGACATGTCCAAACCATCTCAGTCTGGCCTCCCTAACTTTATCTCCCAGTTGTTCAACATGTGCTGTACCTCTGATAATCTCATTCCTGATCTTATCCATCCTTGTCACTCCTAAGGAGAACCTCAGCATCTTCATTTCTGCCACTTCCAGTTATTTCTCCTGTCTTGTTGTCCATGTCTTTGTCTCCAGACCATACAAAATAGCTGGTGTCACCACTGTCTTGTAAACTTTTCCTTAGACTTTTGCTGACCATCTTTTATCATAAATCACTCCTGATAGCCTCACTGTCCAAATTTAAACAAGTTGATCAATGACATATTTTTGAATCTACAAAGCTCCAAACAAACTTCATCTTGTGTGTAAGTTCTTGAAAAGGGACAGTGGCGACCACGCTCTTGACTTACAAACCATTTCTGTTTTATTGTTTGTGAATGCTAAGTGAAAAAGCATGTCAATAATCTGGCCAAATGCTGTGAAATTATTTAAACACAGAATATGGTCCAAAAATATATAACAAATTTCTTGTCATTCGTCACTGCTGTTTTTACATTTTCACGTTTTTACTTTTGGAAGTTAAAAATCTGAGAGTATAGATTGTACAATGTATGGCACATATATTTATTCAGAAATACAGACCATTTTAAGCAGTTCACAAGCTTTCAAGCAGCACTGTAAGATGTGGTTTGCACTCATCCATAAATGCAGATTTGCATAAGAGAAAAGTTAGTTCACTGCATCCAGTATGCGTATGTAGACATATTCAGTCCCAGAGTCTCAGTTAAAGGTTCAAATCTAGATGAAATAAATTCAGTGTAATTGGCAAATAAGGGCATCACATCGCAGCCATTTGCCATCTCCCGTACCATAAATACGCACTCTGCTACTTGATTGCACTATTTGTGAGCGATTTCAGAAAAAAGGAATGCAATTAATGAATTCAGTGTCTCTCTCTTTCTCTCGCTGCACTCAATGATAAGTTAGATGTGAAAATTGCTTCTGGTTGGTGTTAATTATCTTGCCAGCTTACTTGACACGTGCATTTTTAGGCCTGAGTGGTTGTCAGACCAAGATACTATTTTCCACATGTTAGAAGAGGCTGTGAGCCACCAGGAGCTGGGAAACCAGCGCTGAGCATCACCTAATCCCCACAGGTTATGGCAGTGCATCAAACACATCAAGCCCCGCTGGCATGAGAGGGGAGAAACCGAGCGAGGGGACTGTGTCTATAGCATCAATTAATAGACAGTTTGTTCAGTCGGCTTTTTGAATCAAGGATTGGATTTCGTTTACCACCTTGGAAACTCCTGCAGGAGAAAATAAATGCTACAAAATTACAGCACATAACAAGTTGAATGTCAATGATAATGCCAGCAGGAAGAATTTCTCACGGAATGCAATACTTCCACTCTGCCGTCGCAGGGAAATTGTTTATTTGTAGCTACATCAAGCACTCAAATATCAGCAGGTACTGAATACTGGCAGTTTTCCCATGAGCCGCAACTCCTTCCATAATCATCACACAAAAAGCAGACCATTGGAAAGTGGTGAGTGTTGATACAAAGGCAGTTTCTATTCAGTTTATTTGTATAGCGCCAAGTCATAACAGAAGTCATCTCAGGCACCGAACAGAAAGATTCATATACATTAAAAAAAAGCTTATTAGTAAAAGTTATCAAAGGAAGCAGCAGATGTGTTGAATCTTTGTCTCACATCCTGAGCAAATATAAACCAATATGTTCAGTTGGAAGGAATTTATATTTATATATTGAGGAGAAAAGTAAATACTGTACTGTAATTGCATTGAAAATAAGCATTATAGCATTTTTTTCTTTTTAGATTAGTCTTTTGAGGCTCTGTCCATACTGCTATTCAGTGTTCTGTTATATTTGAGAGCAAGAATTCTCTGCTGTTTTGCAGCTCTTGTCCAAAGTTACAGATTTTTATTTATTTATAGAAAATGTATTTCTTTGAAAAGACTTTCAAAAGTGGAAATTCTTAAAAACTTTGTGGTGTATTTGTGTAAACAAGAAAAACAGAAATGTTCATAAACAAAATCTTTAGCCAGGCCAAACATCTTTTTTTTTTTTGGCTGCGTGACTTGAGGGTTCAGCATTCTTGTTAGAATTTGTT
>JBBPBX010026251.1:0-12049 GCA_038048925.1 Garcialebias charrua | reverse complement strand
TGTTTATTGCATTTATGATTCAATGCAATAAAACAAACAAATTTAAAAGATAACAGATCATTACATAATGATTTTAATCACTGGATGTCCGGCCCCTGAGCTGATGACTTTCCGAAACTGTGGCCCCCTAAGCAGTTTAATAATAATAATAATAATAAACTTTATTTATATAGCACCTTCCTACAATGCCTTGCATTGACCAAGGTGCTTAACAGGACAGAAAATATAAAAACCGGTACAATAAATCAGTGAAAATAGAATAAAAGCAACAGCAATAAAAGGAGGCAATGGAAATAAAAATGCTACATACTAAAATACCAAAGTAATAAAAGTTACACACTGAAAGCTTTTTTGAACAAGTGGGTCTTCAGTCTGGATTTAAACAGAGTCAGATCAGAGGTGGCACGCAGCTCAAGGGGGAGGCTGTTCCAGGCTTTTGGGCCAGCAACAGAAATATAGTTTAGTTCAATAGCCCTGTACTAGACTGAGAAACAGCTTCTACCCTGAAGCTGTTAGACTCATAAAGAATAATTACTGTCAGGATTTTATTTTATTTTTTTACTGTAACGCCACTTTAACTGGTGATATGCGACTTATCCATGCTGCTGATCTCATGCTGCTGTATTCATTTGTTCCCATGTCCGGGCTGCTGCTGTTAGGCCATATTGTTTTACATTATTAGTGTTTAACGTATATCTTAGAACATTTAGAGTACTGTTTGGAATCCGGTTTGTATATATCTTAGTGTATATATAGTACATCTTTGTGTATATACTGTATAGTATATCTTGGTGTGAATAGTATATCTTAGTGTACATATAGTATATCTTAGTGTGTATATATAGTATATCTTACTGTACATAAAGTATATTTTAATGTATACATAGTACATGTATATCTTGGTGTGTGTATATATAGTGTATCTTAGTGAATATGGTACAGTATATCCTATTGTATATATAGTATATCGTAGTGTATATATATAGTATAGCTTAGTGTATATACAATGTATAGTATATACAGTATTGGTGTGTATCTTGGTGTGTATAGTATATCTTGGCTTATACGGTATATAGTATATCTTAGTATATATATATATAATATATCTTAGTGTATAGTATATCTTAGTGTATGGTATATATATAGTACAGTACAGTATATCAGTGTATACATAGTACTGTATATCTTAGTGTATACATAGTATATCTTAGATCCTTATATGCAGTTTCTTTTCATACTTTATATTTTTTGCTATTTTTGGGTGTAACTGGGACCTTGAGTACATAATTTCATTCCACCTCATATACAGCAAGTGATGCGAATAACAATAAACTTGAACTTGAACGTTAAAACTTTGTGCTGCTAACCACACATCATGTTTCTACCTCATGTACAACCTACACATGTACTAATCAACGTGTGTCTAGTCTTGTCTCTTAATGACTTGTTTAGATTAGAATGGTTAGATTAGGCAAGATGTCTTTTTGCATTTATTATAGATCTGTTTGTATTTATTCAGGGTATATACAGAAATTCTTAAGTTAAATTTAAAAACCTTTTAATACCTTTTTAATACCATCACAATATTTTTAATCCCATCACGACACTGAGCTGCAACCGTAGCGACAACCTCTTGTACTTCAGTTAAGAGCAACTAATTGTAAAGTGATAGATTACTGGCATTTTCTTCCTAAATTTTGGTAGTAAATGTAGTTTTACAATAATTACTGGATACATCAATTTGCTTCTTGCCTCAATAAAAGCACTGACCTACTTGTTATTTAAATCTAACCCAAGAGAAAAAGTTTAATTGTTCCCACACATAACATATCTCTAATGGCAAACAAAAACTGTAAACTTGAAAACAGAACAGTTTAGTTAGAATAATTCAACACTGACTGAACACATGCACAATTCAAAAAGAGATGGAGAATAATAACTACTGTATTTTTCATCCTGTAAGTCACAGTTTTTTGCATTATTAACATGCCTTGCAAATTATAGGCCGAAGTAACATATTTATGGATTTTTTTCCCATTTTTATAAACAATTTTTAGCTGAGATATGACCGCTTACAGGTACATTCATTCTGACTGGAAAAAACAAACGGCAATACTGTACTTGATGGGCCCCACAGTAGTAATAGTTGTATGGCATGCTGTTGGCTGTTGTATCATGTAATAGGAAAACGTGCCTATACTGTAATGACAAATTTAAAAAAGTTCAAGACAAAAACAACTGGACTTTATTTATTATACTATTTATTATACTATTATACTTTATTGTTTTTTTCTTGCACTTTTTAGAATTCACCATGTCCTGGATGACTGAGAATCTTCACTAGCTATTAATGACTCAATCGGCCTGCCATATTATCCCCACCTTTCTGCTCTCTGCTTGGAACCTTCATTCCAGCTCAGGGTATATGCAGAAATTCCAGAGTTGAATTTAATACCTTTTAATACCTTTTTAATACCATCAAAATATTTTTTAATACCATCACGGCACCGAGCTGTAACCGTAGCGGCAACCTGTTGTACTTCAGTTTAGAGCAACTAATTGTAAAGTGATAGATTACTGTCATTTTCTTCCTAAACTTTGGTAGTAAATGTAGTTTTATAACAATTACTGGATACATCAATTTGCTTCTTGCCTCAATAAAAGCACTGACCTACTTGTTATTTAAATCTAACCCAAGAGAAAAAGTTTAATTGTTCCCACACATAACATATCTCTAATGGCAAACAAAAGCTGTAAACTTGAAAACAGAACAGTTTAGTTAAAATAATTCAACACTGAACACATGCATAATTCAAAAAGAGAGGTAGAAAAATAATAACTACTGTATTTTTCATCCTGTAAGTTGCAGTTTTTTGCATAATTTACATGCCTTGCAACTTATAGGACGAAGTGACATATTTATAGATTTTTTTCCCCATATTTATAAACCATAACACTGAAATATGACCGTTTCATTCATTCTGACTGAAAAAAAAAACTTCATGATATCTATTGTAGTAATAGTAGTATGGCATGCTGTTGTATCATGTAATAGGAAAACGTGCCTATAATGACAAATTTAAAAAAGTTCAAGACAAAAACAACTGGACTTTATTTATTATACTATTTATTATACTATTATATTATACTTTATTGTTTTTTTATTGCACTTTTTAGAATTCACCATGTCCTGGATGACTGAGAATCTTCACTAGCTATTAATGACTCAATCGGCCTGCCATACTCTCCCCACCTCTCTGCTTGAACCTTCAATCCAGCAGCAAGCTGCACCACGGTGGCGAAATGCAGCTAATTTGACCATTAAAGTGCATTTATTAAGAAAATGACAGACAGAAAAACACCTCTGCTATAATTTCGAGCTAACAAATAATTGTTTAGGTAATTTTCTTGTTAAATGTCGGCGAAACGAGCCGCGCTCCTTTTTCCTGTTTGTCACCGCTGAGCGATCACGGAGCACACAGGCAGCAGCGACACTTTTTTTTAAATAAAGCCGATTTAACCATTAAAGTACATTTATTAAGAAAACGTTAGACTGAGACACCCCTTTTGCTATAATTTCGAGCTAACAAACAATTGTTTAGGTACATTTCTTGTTAAATGTCGGAGGATAAAGCCGTGATCCTTTCCTGTTTCTTTTTACAGACATGATACCAGCTGTAGGTGCGCGCGCACACTGACTGACGATATGACGTCTTTGTTTTAGCTAAGGTCCTACTTGGAACATAAAATTAGAAAAGATAAATAAATTCACAGACCTTTTTTTAGACGACAGAACAAGAAAAATATAGTTGTGTAGGTTTTAAAAAAATTAATACCTCGTCAGATGACGTTTGTTACTTTTTAATACTTTTTAATGGCCTTAATTTGAGTTAATTTCATTTACTACCTTTTACTACCTTTTACAACCCTGCGGATACCCACCACGGCGGCAAAATGCAGCTAATTTCACCATTAAAGTGCATTTATTAAGAAAACAATAGACAGAAAAACACCTCTGCTATAATTTCGAGCTAACAAATAATTGTTTAGGTACTTTTCTTGTTAAATGTCGGCGAAACGAGCCGCGCTCCTCTTTCCTGTTTCTCACCGCTGCGCGTTCACGGAGGACACAGGCAGCGAAACATTTAAAAAAAATAAAGCTGATTTAACGATTAAGGTGCATTTATTAAGAAAACGTTAGACTGAGACACACATTTGCTATAATTTCGAGCTAAAAAATAATTGTTTAGGTACTTTTCTTAAATGTTGGAGGATCAAGGCGCGTTCCTCTTTCCGGTTTCTTTTCACAGACATGTGCCTCGCCTCAACCAGCTGTAGGTGCGAACGCACACTGACCAACGATATGACGTCATTGTTTTAGCTAAGGTCCTACTCGGAACATAAAATTAGAAAAGATAAATAAATTCACAGACATTTTTTTAGACGACAGAACGAGAAAAATATAGTTGTGTAGGTTTAAAAAAAATGTAATACCTCGTCAGATGACGTTTATTACTTTTTAATGGCCTTAATTTGTGTTAATTTCATTTACTACCTTTTAATACCTTTTACAACCCCGCGGATACCCTGTTATTGCTGTTGTGTATCTGCACTGTGTGTGGTGTTGTTTTGCACTTTATGTTCTGTGTTGCATCGTGATCCTGGGGAACGCCGTTTCATTTCAGTATGTACTCGTACGTAGCTGAAATGGCAATCAAACATCTCTGACTCTCTGACTTTCACTCTGGCACAGTTTCTGCTGTTAAATAAAAGTTTTTTATTATTATTATTATTATTATTATTACTTTGACCTGGAGGGTAAATGGGCCTCGTTGTGTCTACTTACCGGTTGAGTTTTCTCCGGTGCCGGTGGCTGTCATTCGAGCTACGTGGTCTACGCCAATTCTCTCTGCTTCCTCTGTGGCTAAAGTGTACGTCAGCTCAGCAAACAACATGGTGGCCTGAATATTAAACAAACAGCAATGTTTTAAACAATGAACTATGAAAAATAAAATAGGCTACTTGAAAACTGGGCAGGGATTTAGATCTACCTCTCCGCTGATGATGTCAATAACAGATTCATAAACGCTAACAGGAAGCTGGAGGAGAGAAAGACACGGTTTAGAGAAGCAGGTTTCAAACACAGCTGCTTCTTTCTTGCTGCGAGTGTGAAACGCAGGTGAACTTACGTCGGTGTGTTTGGTCATTGGGTTGAGCTTCAGGAAGAGGGGGCTCTCGATGATCTCACACACCTGGCAGGAAAAAGAGAAAAGATGGTGAATGAATGTGCACAAAAAGGAACAAACACCAAACGTTATTCCTCTGCCATACAACTCAAAACATTTGAAGCTTAACTTTTAACGTTATTTATTTTACCAGTGTTTAATAATGTAAATGCCGGGTCAGGATAACAATTTTTTCTGTAGTTTTTACAGCCTAACTTATTCTGTATACTTTGTGTTAATTTAGCCATTCCATCAAAAACATTCAGGTTGCTCAGATGATGATTTTTTTTTCCTTTCAATCAATCAATCAATCAATCAATCAATCAATCAATCAATCAATCAATCAAGCAAGCAATCAATCAATCAAGCAAGCAATTTATTCATTTCAAAATTTAAAAACACAAGAGTAATGTTTACAAAAAAACACGATATAAAATCAAAAAATACATGAAATGAAAGGAAACAGAAGAAGAAAAAAATCTTGTTATATCTGCCTCTTCGTCAACAAAATTAATTCATACAATCAATTCAATCAGCAATCGCAAAAAATAAGATTATACCGTAAATGATTTCTCACACAATACCTTATACTGTATAGTAATTTGCATATGATCTAATTTATGAATATTTGTTCAAAAAAATTTGTTTTAATCGTTTTCTTAAATATAGATATTGATTTTGCTAGCAAAATACTAAAGCTTCAAGTAATGCATCCTAATCTATTTGTTGATTATTGAGTGTGAAATGTTACTAAATTGATCTGTTGTTTTTGGTAGTTAATTGTTTGAATTGATTGTTTGTAAATTGTTTGTTTTGTTTTTGGGGTTTTTTTTGGTAAAAAAAAAAGGGGCAGACAAAATAAGAAAATTTTCTTCTTTCTGCCACCTTTCATTTTATGTATTTTGATTTTTTTTCTCATATTTATGAAATGGGTTTTTTCCATTATCTTTTATGTTGTTTTTCTTAAATATGTAAAATGAATAAAACTTTAATAAATAAAAAATAAATAAAAATTTTGCACTTTTAATATCAGGTTCCAAACCATTCCACAGTCTTATTCCTTGTACTAAAGTAGACCTACTCTTTAAACTGGTTCTGTGTTGTGGCATAACAAAAAGATCTGTTCCCTTGAGATTATAAGTACTAGTCCTTTTTACAAAAAGCATTTGGATATTTAAGGGTAAATTGAAATTCTGAGCTTTGTATAATACTAAAAGAATATTATAGTCAACCTAATCATAAAACTTCAACAACTTTTACAAATATTACACTTTATTTACAAAAAAAATTAAACCCAGAGAAATACATTGAGACCTTATCAATTCCTTTAAAAAAAGTTGTTCTCTTTGAAATCTGTTTCAACATACTCTACTGTCGTCTTCTTTTTCTGCTTACAGATGCTTTAAGCTAGCCTTTTGCTACTTTCAGCTAGTGTTTAGCCTTTTTGAGCTTTTGGTTAGCCTTTCTCTACTTTAAGCTTTAAACTAGCATTTTGTTATTTTTTAGCTACCATTTGGTTACTTTTGGATTTTAACTACGGTAGTTTTGATCATTTTAGCTTTAACAACTTTTAGTTTTTTCAGTAAAGATATTCAGCACTCAGAAATTTACCACATTTTTGCAGAAAATGCAATTTTTTTTGTTTGCTTTTAAATTAATTCTTGAAGCTTTAAAAAAAAAGTAATAATAATCTTATCCAGAAGTACCAGTGGTAGTATTAGTTGTTGTTGTTGCAGTAGTGGTTTTATTATTATTACCGTAGTAGTAGTAGTAGCAGTATTCGCTGCCTTTATGTGATGGACCAGCTCGATGTTTGTGTACCTGTTTGTGGATGTGGATATCTGACTGGTCTGGGGGTCCACCTGTGGTATACCAGCCCAAAAACTCCATGTCTTTGAAGACCTGTTTAACTGAGAAACAACAGAAAAAAATCCAGACATCTTTATTATAAAATAAATACCAAACCACTTCACTTATAAAGCACTTTAAACAGTGACAGTGCACACCAAAGTGCTGTGCAGGGACAGACAGACCAAGCAAACAGAAACAAACTAAATAACAGGGATACCAAATATAGAAACAAAAAAACAATAGTGGACAACAACAACAACAACATGACCATCACAGCGTGATGCACACAGGCTCAGCACAGATCACACAGTGCTGCGTGATCTGTGTAAATATTAGTATTAGTATTAGTTAGATCCAGTCATGACAAACTTAAACTAATAAAACTCATTATTACAAAAATAAACACCAAATGTCCCACAGTACCGTGCAAAACTCTTCAGCAGCATTTTATTTCTTTACAGTTTCATAAAAGTTTGAGGTTTTTTTTGTTGACACCTTGTGAATGTGCATGTCAAGCTGTGCAGTACTTAAAAAAATGCTTACATTGTTCCTCCTTGGTGTAGTAGTACTCCTTGTCAATGTGCACTTTGTCATCTATGGTGTCAGACATGAGTTCGAAGGAGTTCATCACCTCGATGTTTCTACCCTCCTGTTTTCCGATCAGAGCTCCAATCACTGAGCAGAGAAAACACAGTTTTCAACAAACAGAACTATAACTGTGCAGCATTCTGTGGGCCATTTTTATTTATCTAGTAACAAAAAATTATTCTCAGCAAACGCAAAAGGGCACAAAACTACCCATCCATCATCTTTATACCGCTTCTTACTTTTCGAGTCACAGGGTCACTGGTGCCCATATCCAGCTGTCATTGTGCGAGAGGCACACCCTGGACAAGTCGCAGGGACACAGAGACAAACAACATTCACTCTCTCACTCACACCTAGGGACAATTTAGAGTTACCGATCAGTCTAGCGTGCATATTTTTTGGTCTGTGGGAGGAAACCGGAGTACCCAGAGAAAACCCACGCATGCACGGAGAGAACATGCAAACTCCACCCAGAAAGGTCCCCAGCTGGGATTCAAACCAGCAAGCTTCTTGCTGAGAGGCGGCAGCTTTAACAACTGTGCCAACCCGTGCAGAAACCCTTGTCAAATTTTACTTTTAGAAAAACGGACATTTTTACTGTGTAAGATAAGTTTCTGTGTTGGCATACGTACCCTGTATTGGTCGTCCCTCCTGGGAGCGAATACGTACCCAGTGGTCAGATATGTTGAGGATAACCAGAGGGTGTAAGGCCACAGAAACGCTCCCAGTGACCCCTGAGGCCATGACACTGGGGCTTGCTACACATGGACACACACAAGATGAGCGTTAACTGGACAGCGATCGGTTTATGTTGTCTAGATAAAAGTCCAAACAACTACTGAAGGCAAACCAGCAAATAATAATAATAAATAAATAAAAATCTACCAAAGTACATGTGGTTACATTTTAAATTACTGAAACTCTTTGACAGTGATTAGACAAGATGTGATTTATTTTTAAATCCCTAACAACTTACAGGCGTTAAGAGTCCCACTGGCTAGGAAGAATATTTATAAGAAATTTTTTGTACCATCTACAATAATGTTCTTAAACAAAGCTTAGTACAGTAGACACATATTAATGGTGGTAACTAATGGTAATAATGTGGTTTTTATTATGTTGTATTGTTGGTTCTTGTGTGTGTTTGATGAATGTAGAGTGTGTCAAAGGAGAATTTCTGCCACAATTGTGGTAGACAATAGTTTTATTTGATCTTTTCTTAAAAATTGATTGCGAAGCCTGAAAAGCAATAGCAATGCTATACAAAAGAGCATTAAAATACCACAAGAAGATATACAAACAACTGTGTGGACAGCACTCTAACTGAAAAAGAAAAACGTAAAATAAAACATGAATGATTAATAACAGTACTTTGTGCTGCTGTTGAGGTCGGGCTGCTGGGGTGATAAATAAATTACCTGCAGTCCTTCCTTCACTTTGAGTGAATCAGTTTGTTTAGAGACTTGAGGCAATAAAAGGTTCACAGTTCTACAAAGATTTCACATCAAATACAGTAATGACACAAAACCGGATGTTTCTGTTCATATCATGAACAACACAAAAAGGAGGAAGTTTTGAGTCTAATTTGTTTCAACTTGCAAAAAATACAGAGCCGAATTATTTGAAACTTAGTGGAGAATGTGAGAATGGACAAAGAAATTAAAGCAATTGACATTTGACATGGGTACACATCATTTTCTTCAAAATTGGATAAAAATAGCATTGATATTCGCGTTGTGTTCAGCGTGTGCCAATCTGGTTTGCTGTTTATTGTTTTTTAAGCTAGTGGTTTGTAAAGAGCATTTAAGTACATACATTTAGTTATGTTGAGTCAAAATCAAGTAAAGCAGAAAAGAGGCGACTCTAACCTCTAGAGAATCTATATGAACTGACTGGTTTCACAGCGTTAACCCGCTTATGTCAGCAACCTATGAAACCACAAAGTCTTCACTTACGACTGATCATACCCAAAATATATAAAACACGAGTTAAATCTTTAAATTCGTCCATGCTGAAGTAGGATTTAAATGATGGGATAAGAGATAAATACTTGCCTTCCCCATCCACTTCCATTCCTCCACCATTGCTGGTCGCCATCTTGTCCGGTGTGAGGCAACAACAGCGCCTCCTGGAGTCACAGAATGCGATGATCGCATAACCCGATACAACACCCATAAACCGCGCGGGAGTCGGAGGCAGTTCACTCAATAAACGCTAAGCGGCGATAATACGTTTCTTGGTGGGGTTTTTTTTAAGCAGAGCTGGGCTGTTGTCATAAATTTGTCAAATGCTCCCGAAGAAAAGGTAGCTTCGACCAAGACCGACATATATCAGGAAAAAAAAGGATTTAATTTAGCTTTCAGGCCGAATCTAGGTCATACAGTCAACGAGCAGCTGTTTCCTGGGGGCTGCTGATTGAGACGCAACCCGTGTGCGTCCGAATAATTGTCCGTGTGGAAGATTTTTCAGTTTTATTTACAAAATGGACGAATTTAAAGGCTGTAATCTGGACTTTTTTCCCGAGAACATTTTAATAGATGTTTTATCGTACTTGGGCGTTAGAGAGCTTGTCAAAGTTGGGAGGTAAGTTTTATTTTCATTATTCTTTAGTTGTTTTTTTGTTTGTTTTGTTATTGCCTTATTAAACGAAACTCTGTTAAGAGATTTTCGTTGGGACTAATCCCAAATGAGTGAAGTTTTACTTTTGTTTCCAGAGTGTGTAAGAGGTGGAAACGGCTGGTTAAAGACCAAAAACTGTGGAGAACTGTTGATTTGACGTCATGGAAAGGGGTAAGAGACCAGTGTGAATGACTGCATTTTTGTTGTTCATTGAATAATCTTTATTCTTCTTAAATAAACACAATATCAATGGCATCTATAAAGTAACATTCTTCTTATTCTTTCATATATTTATTTTTTAGGCGTTGCTATCAAACTATATGTTCCAGTATTTCTGTGTTAATAATTATTTAGTATATGCAAATAAACAGGTTTAAAAAAAAAGCTTCAGTAGTCTTTAAGAATTTTTTCACATTTGTTGTGTTCCTGTAAAGCTGTTAACAGAATTATTGTTTTTTTTTTCTTAACACATATTGATGGACTGCCCACTGTGTGTTAGGTGACATCTCGCATCCTTTGGGTCCTCCTGCGCCAATACCTAGGTTGCGGACTAAGGAGCCTTCGCTTACGGGGTTTGCTGCTCTCTGCTCGAGGTGGCACCTTCCTCTCGGAGCCTTGGCTCAAAGCATTGTCCACAAAATGTCCACGCCTCAGTAAGCTCTATCTTCTCCATGCAGATTTGAGAAGCTTGCCTAGCTGCCAGATCTTGCCTCCATCTTTGAGAGTGCTGGAGCTGTGTAGTTGTGAGCTGCCTCGAGATTTTTTCAGCCAAAGCCTGTCCACTTCATCTGCTCATCCTCATGATCGAGCAGAAGCCACATCAAGTGCTTCACAAAAAGGAAGGGATAAGAAAAGCAAAGGACTTGGCACTCCTTCGGGAATTGGTATTGAGAAGTTGGTCCTTAACAACGTGCCCTCTTTTACGGACAAGCACCTTCAGAGTCTAACGTCGTGGGAAAAGCTGAGTCGACTGGAGTTACGCAACACCTTTCGTGTAACAGCTAACGGGCTTCAAAGCTGTGCAGCTAAGGATGACCTCTCAGGCACGAAAGGGCTTTCCAGACTCAAATTTCTTGAAATAGGTATTACAGGACGACAAGGCTACCAGTTACAGATGGCCTGCCTTGGGTTGGGGGCAGGGTGGATTGGACTTGAGGAGCTGAGTCTTGGTGGTAAAGAAGTGGGCCCAGGCTTACTCTGCGCCAGCCGTCTGAAGGACCTGAAACATCTTCGTCTTTGGGGCTGCACGCTCGGCGAGTTGCAGATTGTTCGGAGCTGCAGGATGCTCCGTGGACTTCGCCGGTTGGAGTTTTTAGATGTGATTTTCCAGCCACGACAGATTCCACCCATGGAGGAGGGCCAAGGAGACGGCGGTGAACAGCAGGACAAAGAGGAAGGTGCAAGTGCAAATGCTAATGATGAAAACAGTACACAGGATGGGAATGACCCATTCCCAAGTCTACGGCGATCACTGGCCATCCTGCTTCCATCCTGCATTCTGGTTTTCACCAGTTGTACTGTTCAGAACAATCCAGACTGAATGTGGGCATAAAGTCCCCTTTTATATGGCTGATGTGGCTCAAAAGTAAGAATTATTGTTTGACTGAAAAGTCAACTCTGCCTGTCTAAATCCCTATATTGAAGTGTCCTTGAAGAAGAAACCAGATACAACCATTGTGCTTACTGTAATTCATGTGTGTATGATAAAGGTTTAAAGGAGGGTATATTTACAGAACAATATAGATGTTAACTCTTCTTTGTCATTA
>JBBPBX010026250.1:22457-38258 GCA_038048925.1 Garcialebias charrua | reverse complement strand
GCCACTCTTCAGACTCTGGTGCTATTGAAGATTTGAGGAAGCAAATGCTGAAGCTGCAGAGTCAGATGTCAGCACTGTTATCCAAAGACTCCAAATCTGCCAAGTCAGAAATCCAGCTGAAAAACAAGAAACCAAACCCTGGTCAACCCAGTAATAGGCCAAAACCCTGGTTCTGTTTCAAGTGTGGACAAGATGGCCACATTGCTCCCAACTGTTCCAATCAATCTCACCCCAGCCTGGTTGAAGAAAAACGCAGCCAGCTTAAACACAAACAGCAGTCCTGGGAAAATAAGAAGCCATCAAACTAGAAGCAGTTCTTACTGAGGGACAAGTGAGAGCTGCAACCAATGAATGTTCCCACACTAAGTATTCATCTTCACATTTCCCACTACCAAAAGGTTTAGTGGGCATGAGAAGTACAGGCGAGGTCAAGATTAAAGGGACCATTTTCCATTGCCTTTTTGACACAGGTTCCCAAGTCACCACAGTTTCACATTCTTTTTATAACACCCACCTGTCTGACCATAAAATAAAGCCATTAAATGATCTTTTGAAGGTAGAAGGTGCAAATGGACAGAGAGTGCCTTACATTGGATATGTAGAGCTCTGTTTGACCTTCCCACCTGAGTTTGTAGGTGAAGAGATGGACATCCACACCTTGGCCTTGGTCGTCCCAGACCTGCAATCATCACAGCCCCCTGTTCTGATTGGCACCAACACCCTGGATGTTGTGTATGACCAGTGTTGTCAGTCACAGTCTGGGTTCTGTCCTGTACCTTCAGGATATAGAACAGTGCATAAGATTTTGGAGATAAGGCACAAGTTAACAACTGATGACTATCATGGCATTCTCAAAATGCAGTCCACCATCCCACAGATCATTTCTGCTCGGAAGACTGTTGTGTTGGATGCTCATGTCATATGCCCATTTCTGCAAGGTGAGAAAGAAGTAATAATTCAGCACCCAACTTCCTTCTCTCTGCCTGGTGGGTTGATAGTAAAATCCAGCCTTATGCCTCTTTTCCACCGCTCGGCTCGGCTCGGGTTGGATCGGCTCAGGTCGGCTCAGTTCGGGTCGGGTCACATCTATGTTCTGTTTCCACAGCTTTTTTGTACCCCTTCTGTGGGCGGGGTCCAGAATCCTACTCGTCTTACCACATGGTGGCAGTAGTGTTCCTCAAGCTATTTACTACAGTACTAGCCACCACTAGAAGAAGAACACAATAAA
Source organism: Garcialebias charrua (assembly GCA_038048925.1). Taxonomy (NCBI): domain Eukaryota; kingdom Metazoa; phylum Chordata; class Actinopteri; order Cyprinodontiformes; family Rivulidae; genus Garcialebias; species Garcialebias charrua. The sequence continues at coordinate 37,030 of JBBPBX010026250.1, read as the reverse complement.
GACTTTGTATCACATATTATCAATTCTATCAAAAACCACAAAGCTGATATTTTTCAAAAAAATCTAGTGTGATCACAACATGTTCATATACGAAATGTATCCTGTTGGAGTTATTTGAAATAAAATTCAATGTTTTATAGACATAAATGTGTCAACCTACGTCCATTATTTTCTACTTTGTATCACATATTATCAATTCTATCAAAAACCACATAGCTGATATTTTTCAAAAAAATCTAGTGTGATCACAACATGTTCATATACGAAATGTATCCTGTTGGAGTTATTTGAAATAAAATTCAATGTTTTATAGACATAAATGTGTCAACCTACGTCCATTATTTTCTACTTTGTTTCACATATTATCAATTCTATCAAAAACCACAAAGCTGATATTTTTCAAAAAAATCTAGTGTGATCACAACATGTTCATATACGAAATGTATCCTGTTGGAGTTATTTGAAATAAAATTCAATGTTTTATAGACATAAATGTGTCAACCTACGTCCATTATTTTCTACTTTGTTTCACATATTATCAATTCTATCAAAAACCACAAAGCTGATATTTTTCAAAAAAATCTAGTGTGATCACAACATGTTCATATACGAAATGTATCCTGTTGGAGTTATTTGAAATAAAATTCAATGTTTTATAGACATAAATGTGTCAACCTACGTCCATTATTTTCTACTTTGTTTCACATATTATCAATTCTATCAAAAACCACAAAGCTGATATTTTTCAAAAAAATCTAGTGTGATCACAACATGTTCATATACGAAATGTATCCTGTTGGAGTTATTTGAAATAAAATTCAATGTTTTATAGACATAAATGTGTCAACCTACGTCCATTATTTTCTACTTTGTTTCACATATTATCAATTCTATCAAAAACCACAAAGCTGATATTTTTCAAAAAAATCTAGTGTGATCACAACATGTTCATATACGAAATGTATCCTGTTGGAGTTATTTGAAATAAAATTCGAATTTTTATAATTTATTTTCGTTGTGCAAACACAGGTTTTGGAAAAAGTCAAAGCGAAACTACTTTAAATGCAGCACATTTGACCATACGTGACAATATTAAAGCGTGGTTAAGCTCAGGAGCCCTCGTACTATTAAAGTCAGCTATGAAATATATTTTATATCTGTTCATTGAGCTACATTTAAAGACATAAAGCCGCCCGCGCGCCGCGTGTTGCTCGTGGCGAACCTATTTTTTTAAAATCCTGCAGTTTTGAGCAGTACGTGATTTTATTAAGGACACGTTCAGCTGAAGACCCATCTTTGCTATAAATTTAAAAAATAATAATTGTTTTTACCGTGTTTATCATGTAAAAGTCCTGCAGTGATCGCGTCCCTCGCTTCCGTAAAAACAGCTCTCGTCTCCTCCTTCCTACTTCCGGAGCGGGTGAGCTCGCTTCAGTACCCCTCTGAAACCAGCCCGAAAATCTCAGGAAATCTCGCGCGGCTCCGCTCGGAATATCCGGTGGGAAAGGATGAAAGGGGGTCTCTGCGACGCACATATGACGTAACATCCGACCCGAGCCGACCGGTGGAAAAGGGGCATTATTGACCTACCTCTTGTCCAACCTGCTTTACTACCAGTGGTGATCACCAATGAATCTGACCATGAAATTGTGATTCCAGCCAGAGCAACCATAGCTGAAGTCAGTACCATCCAGACCATTCTCCATAAAGAGCAGTGTGTGTAACAACCCTCCCAAAATACAGAGTCAAACCCAACCAAGTTGAACTACAATTTTGGAGACACACCGCTCTCAACTGAATGGAAGCAACGTATAACAACCATGCTGGACAGTATGTCAGAAGTCTTTGCAAAGCATGATCTTGATTTTGGTTGTACAGACAAGGTCGAGCATGAGATCAAGCTGTCAGATCCCACTGCTTTTAAACAACGACCAAGACCCATCCACCCTCGAGATGTGGATGCTGTTCGAAAGCACATTCAAGAATTGTTGCAATCTGGTGTTGTACTTGAATCAAACTCACCCTTTGCTTCCCCCATAGTTGTAGTGCGGAAGAAAAATGGTGCGGTACGGCTCTGTATCAATTATAGGAAGTTGAATGCACAGACCATCCGAGATGCATATGCATTACCTAAGTTGGAAGACACATTTTCAGCACTGTCTGGCTCCACATGGTTCTCCACATTGGATTTAAAATCTGGTTACTACCAGATTGAGATGAATGAACCAGACAAGAATAAAACTGCATTTGTCTGTGCACTTGGATTTTATGAATTCAACCGCATGCCTCAAGGAGTAACTAATGCTCCAAGCACTTTTCAACGTCTCATGGAGCGGTGCATGGGAGACGTGAATTTAAAAGAAGTGCTCGTCTTCATTGATGACTTGATAGTGTTTGCACCAACTCTGGAGGAACATGAACACCGGCTGATGAAAGTTCTTCAACGCCTGAAAGAGTTTGGGCTGAAGCTATCAACTGAAAAATGTCTTCTCTTCCAGACATCAGTTCGCTACCTTGGGCATGTAGTATCAAGTGATGGAGTGGAGACTGACCCAGACAAAATTTCCACATTGACATCTTGGCCAGTTCCTGAAAATCTCAAAGAGCTCAGATCGTTCCTTGGTTTTGCAGGGTATTATCGACGGTTTGTGAAAGGGTACTCTTCAATCGTCAGACCTCTCAATGAGTTAACGGCTGGATATCCTCCCAGTCAGAAAAGGTCAAACCAAAAGGGGAAGTTACAACATTATCTTAACCCCAAAGAACCTTTTGTTTCCCGTTGGACGCCAGCTTGCCAGCAGGCCTTTGAAGAGGTTATACAGAAGCTCAGTACAGCCCCAGTTCTTGCCTTTGCAAACCCAGATAAACCCTACATCGTGCACACAGATGCCAGCTCTATTGGTCTTGGTGCAGTCTTATACCAAGACTTTGATGGACAGACCAGGGTGATTGCATATGCCAGCAGAGGTCTCTCACACAGTGAACGCCGGTATCCTGCCCATAAACTTGAGTTTTTGGCTCTCAAATGGGCAGTTACAGAGAAATTCTATGACTATTTGTACGGATCCAATTTTACTGTGGTTACAGATAGCAATCCTTTGACATATCTGTTAACTTCTGCTAAATTGGATGCTACAAGTTACAGATGGCTTTCTGCTCTGTCAACCTTTTCATTTAAGATAATCTACCGGGCTGGCAGGTTGAATGCTGATGCCGACGGACTCTCTCGGCGACCTCATGTTGAACAGATGGAGGATGCTTTGTCTAGGAAAGAGAGAGAAAGAATATTGAAATTCACTGAGCAACACCTTGAACATCCATCTTCTATTTTGATTGACCAGCACTCAGTCCAAGCAATATGTGACAGACAACTAGTGTACAGCTCACCCAACCTGGACCAAGTTGTTGCTCTTGTGCAAACGCTCTCTACTAACACTGATAGCCTACCAGACAGTTTTGTTAATGATATGCAGTTCTCTTCACCTGTCATGCCATCCGTCTCTGCTGATGAAATTGCTGCCAAACAACGAGCCGATCCGGTCATTCAGCACATTGTTGCTCAACTGGAACGAGGAGAAAGTCCGCCACCATCTCTAAGGGAACAGCTCCCCAATCTGCCATTACTCTTGCGAGAGCTTACACGTCTGGAGCTCCATAATAATGTTCTCGTTAGGAGGAGGAATATTGGAGGTGAGCTTACTTACCAGCTTGTCCTTCCAGAGGAGTGTCGGCCTGAGGTCCTCAACCAGCTTCATGACCAAATGGGCCATTTGGGTACAGAGAGAACACTGGACCTTGTCAGATCACGGTTCTTCTGGCCACGAATGGCAGTTGATGTTTGCAATAAAGTCAAGAACTGTGAGAGATGCATACGAAGAAATCACAGCCTGAGAAATCTGCACCCCTTGTCAGCATTAAAACTTCAAGACCATTCAAACTGGTCTGTATTAATTTTCTCTCAATGGAACCAGACCGAAGCAACACTAAGAATGTTCTTGTGATAACCGATCACTTCACAAAATATGCTGTTGCAGTGCCAACCCCAAATCAAAAAGCCAAAACCGTAGAAAAAGCACTATGGGACAACTTCCTTGTCCATTATGGAATCCCAGAGCGTCTCCATAGCGACCAAGGACCCGATTTTGAATCGCACACTATCAAAGAGCTCTGTCAAATAACTGGAATTCTTAAGAGTAGGACCACACCATACCATCCCCGTGGCAACCCTGTGGAACGATTCAACCGAACACTTTTAAATATGTTGGGTACTCTACAAGAAGCGGATAAAACACACTGGAAAGATTTTGTGAAGCCGCTGGTACACTCTTACAACTGTACTCGAAATGACGTCACTGGGTACTCCCCATATGAACTGATGTTTGGTCGTCAACCCCGCCTTCCAGTTGACTTAGCTTTTGGACTGCCTGTGTCTGGAAACCCATCCACATCTCATTCACAGTATGTTGAAAAGCTTAAGTCACACCTCAGAGAAAGTTACAAGATTGCAACTGAAAACTCTGAGAAGGTTATGGGAAGGAATAAACTTAAATTTGACAAGCGAGTCACTGCTGCAGACCTCTCAGTTGGGGATAGAGTTTTGGTTAGAAACGTCAAACTACGAGGCAAACACAAGCTCGCAGATCGGTGGGAGCCAGATGTGTATATTATCCAGAAGAAAGCCGGCACTCTTCCGGTATATACAGTTAAACCAGAAGGCAAAGATTGTCCCATTAGGACCCTCCACCGTGACCTGCTGCTGCCTTGTGGCTACCTAACACCAGCTTCCAAACCAGAACAGTTAAAGCCAAAATCAGTGATGGCACCCCCAGTGACTCCAAAAACCTCCGACCTTTCAGACCCTGAAGATCAAGAACTGTTCTTACCTGACTTACCTGATTACTCCAGCTCCTGTCCTACCAGAATCACAACTGTGGTTAACATACCTGTTCCTGCATCTACCATTGTTCCTATGCCTGAGGCTCTGTCTGGCCAGCATTCACAGAGTTTTAAGGAGGAAACTATTGCTGTAGAACCGGAAATGGGGCCTGGACATGAACCTACTGCTGAACTAGTACCGACTGAGCTGGATGCAGAACAAACAGTTGGAGATGAAACAGATCCTGTTGATCTAGAGCCTCCGGAGGAAAATGCCTCCTTTCAGCCAGATCTTGGATCCTCCCCAAAGCCGATCAGCTTCTCAAGTGATTCAACTACTCCTGAGTTCTCCAGCCCAGATTCTGAACCATCCATCCGACACTCTACTCGAGCACGGCAGCCACCAAATCGCTTGCAGTATTCAATGCTTGGGCGTCCAGTTCTGCAAAGCATCCAGTCCCTGTTTCAAGGGCTTAGCACTACGTTGACCTCTGTTCTGCAATTGGAGGAAAACTCGATGACTGCTACCTCTTGTGACAGCGTCTTGTGTGAGCCACGTGCATGTGCGAGGCCGCACATGAGTTTAGGGGGGGAACCTATAACCCACATCTAGTCTATGACATTTAATTTGACGGGTCCACTTTCTGTGTTGCCCCAACTCTCTAACTTTTTTAAGCCATGGGTCATAGTTCACTTCCTCTTTCTCCACTGTGGCTGTGGTATGCTCCACTGGGCGTCTCCCAAACAAATTGTTGCACTCTTCAGATCAGCATATTGCAACTCAAAATACATGAATTACTGGTAGCTCTAATTCAAACTCTTGTGGGATTCTGCCATTAATAACCACTAGGCTGCGCATTGAGGTTACGTACTCCTCACTCAGGGCCAGTTTACACGGCGCGTATTTTGAGTGGAACCGCTACTTTCTCTTTGCGACTTTGCTTATCGCTTACACGACGCTGCTGGCCCCCCTCTTTGACTCCGATACTTTTCTGATCCTGCTCTCAAGGTGGAAGTTTTTCGCTGACCCCCCGCTGATAATGTAAACATCTCCCGTGGAGCTTTTGTGTCAACCACATGCGCGCAACCCGCATGCGCGGACAGTCTAGTATACACCAAAACTGAAACCACAGCCTCCTGTTTTCATTCACACCTCAGGCTCTTTTAAAGGACACTCTTCTGATGCTGCTTTTGTAGCCGCAGTCAACTGCCTGGCCTTTACCCACTAAACAGTAGACGTCCAGGGGACGTCGAGGTGACGTCTATATAGAGCCCGTTGGTCGAAGACCAATTCTAGACGTCGCCCCGACGTGCAAACAAGGTCTATTTTTGACGTCTAAATATGACCGCATTTGTACGTCGTATGAACGTCAGTTTTGGAGGTGATCTGGACCATGTTCACAGAGTTAAACTTTTAGGACTATAAAAGTGCAGTTAGACAATTGATTTAATAAGAATGTTGTTTTTTAATAACATTTTAATGCATTTCCTCAATTTTTTTTTCTTTTTTTACAAATTAGACTTGTCCGTCGTTTGAGAGTCCAATTCTAGACGTCGCCCCGACGTGCAAACAAGGTCTAATTAGGACGTCTAACTATGACCGCATTTGTACGTCGTATGAACGTCAGTTTTGGACATTATCAGGACCTGCTCACAGAGTTAAACTTTTAGACAATTGATTAATTAAGATTGTTGTTTTTTAATAACATTTTAATGCATTTCCTCAATTCTTTTTTTCTTTTTTACAAATGTATATTATTTATTTGAAGAATATAATTATTGTTGTTGTTTGTTGTTGTTTGTTGTTATTCATTCATTCAACCTTTAGGCAGGTTATCTCATTCGATCGACTCATGAAACTTTTTTTTTTTTTTTTATTTTTTTTTATTAATTTACTACAGATACATTTACAATCATAAGAATGTGAACAAAAAGAACAAAGGACAAGATTACAAGAACAAGGAACACAGAGAAAAAAAAAACTATGCCAGGGGGGTGCCAGATTTCTACAATGAGTGCATAAAAAATAAAATTATACATTAAATATACTCAAGGAGCTACAACATTCAAACGTGTTTATAGCTTTCTTGTTGTTACTCTTAGAAATGGTGCATAAATATAATTCTATTTCTTTAATTAAGCCTGGAAAAAAAGGCGAAGATGATGAAAATTTACATTTATGAATATGGTATTTGCCAAATATTATAATTAAATTAATTGCCAGTTTTTTTTAACATTAATATTCCTTTCGTGAAAGCCAAAAATAATGTGTTCATATCTTAACGAAAATTTTGAATCAATATTACTGATGATAAAATTATTACAATGCTTCCAAAATGTCTTAATGATACAAGAAACCTCATTTATTCCACGACGTCGCGGTCACACATTCATTTCAGTAGGTGGCAGTACTTGTGTTTTTTGCTTTCTTCCATTAAAAAACAAGAAGAAGAACTTCGGAACTCGAGCGTTATGATTGGATTGGCGGAGGTATCACGTGATCATTCCAACCAGTCAACACCTCATCTCTTGTTGAACCGCGCTGGCTTGAATCTCAACCGTTGTTGTTTACTGTCTGTGCTGCGGTGATCACGGAGCTAAACTGTGTTCAGTTCATTTGTCACGGAACTCCTGCCCTAAACTTGCTGCAATCCATTCAGAAGTTGAAGGTAATTGGTTCTGTTTTATAGCTTTGTTCTCTTGAATTCTGTGGTCACGACGTACATGTAGCTAACAGCTAAGCTACATTGTGCTAAGCTAACTTGTGTCTACGACTGCGGCAGACGATGTAAAGGAAAATCGAACAGTACAGTTTAGAAAATAAGTTATTCTATCCAAGTAAGCCGTATGCTACGAGTTTTGTTTGTTTCTTTGTTTTGCTTTGAGACTATCGAGGCCTGCATGCGTCTCCATTAACACGCATGTGCTGAGCGGCCAGCGTTGCTGTACAGCTTTGGGCAGCATTTTTGTGAATTTTAGACTGTTGGAAAACTGTATTCGCTACAGTGCTTACTTCCTCCGCGTGTTACAACGCCATCGCGTTCCTGAATGACTAGGTAATATGCCGTGTCTTTTTTTTCTTCCTTTTGTGTGTGTACACTGGGCGGGGGTCAGCTGGAAGGTGAAACGTTTCAGCATTAAAAAATAGAAGGAAAAAAACTGTCCAGATGACCTGAATTCAGACCAAAGCTTTTCAGTTGCAAATGAATGAGTAAATATGAAATTAAAAAAAAAGCTTTAAAATGTCTCCTTCTATCTAATTTTACTTTGACTAGGCAAAATGAGATAAGTACTGTACTGTAAACTACATTCTGACTAATATCTCTGTGAACATGTCGCTCCAGTTGTGTTTATAAACAACTGTGTTTTTTTCTTTATATATATATATATATATATATATATATATATATATATATATATATATAAATTTGTGGAGCGTTGGTCCTAGAGGACATTTCACAGCTAATGCACCTTTTTGCTTCATCTTAATTATTTTGCATCGCTGAATAATCTTTTGTTTTTGTCCTCAGCAAGTGCAGCGCCTCAACCCAAGGACCTGTCAACGCCCAGTGAGTACCGGTATACATTACACTTTAAACCATTGTTTATTTTATCAGGCCTTGCAAAATAAAATTTATTTTATTATTTTTTTCATGGAAAACCGATGCCACTTCCAGATCAGAAATTGGAAGATGGGCATTCCCATTGCCTCAGGATGGTAAGTATTGAACAGTTAGCAGTGAGACACTTGGAAAAAAATGATCAACCACAGCCACCTTGCTGTTGGAGAGATTGTAATCAAGACATGTGTGTTTTTGTTTTATTTTTCCCCCCAGTGTTTCAGCGTATTCAACTTCTTCATTGACCTCGGCGATCGCCTAGCCCTACATCCCTCTCCCACCCTGTGCCAAAAAGGATAGAGACCATGGAGGATTTTGTGAGAGAGGAGCACCTCGTGACTCCAAATTTGCTACCCTGGTAGGTTTTACAAGTCTGGAGGAAAGCCGAGCATAACGCAGTACCGTACAACCAAACACTTGGAAGTGTCAGTGAACTATATCATGGATTTATTCCAACAGGTTCTGCTTTTTTTCCAGAATTGGAGGAAAGCACACCAAGGACTTTGTCTACAAATTTCTTGATAGGTATGTATCAACACACGCTCACCCACCCACTAACCATCTGAACTAAATATTTTACTTGCAAGTTCAGTATTTAGTTTTGTAAACTAAATATTTAGCTATCAAATTAAATATTTAATTTAGAACGACGTGTATTAATAACATGGTTAAAATATGACTGGAAAAAAATGATCAACCAGCCACCTTGCTGTTGGAGAGATAACATTGTAATCAAGAAATGTGTGTTTTTGTTTTATTTTTCCCCCCAGTGTTTCAGCGTATTCAACTTCTTTGACCTCGGCGATCGCCTACACCGTATACATCCCACCTCTTCAGCTGTGCCAAAAAGGATAGAGACCATGGAGGATTTTGTGAGAGAGGAGCACCTCGTGACTCCAAATTTGCTACCCTGGTAGGTTTTACAAGTCTGGAGGAAAGCCGAGCATAACGCAGTACCGTACAACCAAACACTTGGAAGTGTCAGTGAACTGTATCATGGATTTATTCCAACAGGTTCTGCTTTTTTCCAGAATTGGAGGAAAGCACACCAAGGACTTTGTCTACAAATTTCTTGATAGGTATGTATCAACACACGCTCACCCACCCACTAACCATCTGAACTAAATATTTTACTTGCAAGTTCAGTATTTAGTTTTGTAAACTAAATATTTAGCTATCAAATTAAATATTTAATTTAGAACGACGTGTATTAATAACATGGTTAAAATATGACTGGAAAAAAATGATCAACCAGCCACCTTGCTGTTGGAGAGATAACATTGTAATCAAGAAATGTGTGTTTTTGTTTTATTTTTCCCCCCAGTGTTTCAGCGTATTCAACTTCTTTGACCTCGGCGATCGCCTACACCGTATACATCCCACCTCTTCAGCTGTGCCAAAAAGGATAGAGACCATGGAGGATTTTGTGAGAGAGGAGCACCTCGTGACTCCAAATTTGCTACCCTGGTAGGTTTTACAAGTCTGGAGGAAAGCCGAGCATAACGCAGTACCGTACAACCAAACACTTGGAAGTGTCAGTGAACTGTATCATGGATTTATTCCAACAGGTTCTGCAAATTTCCAGAATTGGAGGAAAGCACACCAAGGACTTTGTCTACAAATTTCTTGATAGGTATGTATCAACACACGCTCACCCACCCACTAACCATCTGAACTAAATATTTTACTTGCAAGTTCAGTATTTAGTTTTGTAAACTAAATATTTAGCTATCAAATTAAATATTTAATTTAGAACGACGTGTATTAATAACATGGTTAAAATATGACTGGAAAAAAATGTTTTCTCTAAACTAAAATATTGCTGTTGATTTTTGTAACTTTGCTAATGGCACCTCATAGATATGAAAATGTTTGGCAACTCGAGTGCGTTTTGCAGCAATTTTTTAACTGATGTGCTCAAATTTGGCAGCACGATGTCTCAGTGGTTAGCACTATTGTCTCACATCAAGAAGGTCCTGGGTTCAATCCCCGGTTGGACCTGGAGTGTTTCTGTGGAGTTTGCATGTTCTTCTCGTGCTTGCGTGGGTTTTATCCGAGTACTCCGGTTTCCTGCAACAGATCCAAAACATGCATGTTCTGCCTTCAGGTCCAGGCCTCCCTTGAAAAAAAGATCTGTGATCTCTATGGGATTTGCCTGCTTAAATAAAGGTTAATAAATAAAAATGTGTGTTAGTGTGTTAACTAGTGTTCTAAGTGATTGGCAAAAACTCAAAGCCACCTATCAACATTTGCTGGGATGGATGTTTTTATTTATTTATTTATTAATCAGGGAGATCCCAGCAAGACACTGTGCATTTTCCAGGTTGCCCTTGCATATTGCTAATTACTTTTTGTTTTTGTTTGTTTTTTTGCAAATGCAGATGGAATCATGAATGGAGATTCTGCAGCAACAAAGGATTTTATAAGGACTCATGCTGCAGAGCATTTAAAACATGCAAAGGAGGACATGGGCTCACACTGGACAATTAACACAACTGGCACAACTGGTAGAGCTGCTGCCTCTCAGCGAGCAGGTCCCCGGTTCAAATCCCGGTCCGGGGGCCTTTCTGGGTGAAGTTTGCATGTTCTCTCCGTGCATGCGTGGGTTTTCTCCGGGGGCTCCAGTTTCCTCCAACAGTCCAAAAACATGCATGTTAGACTGATGGGGACTCTATGACCTTGGGTGTGAGTGAGACAGGTCTCTCTTGTAAATGAGTCCCCGTGGCTCAACGAGGCTAGCCTGTATAAATAAAGGTTGAATGAAAAAATGTGCCACAAAGAAGTGGAGGTGGGGCTTTCACACTGGACATTTAATGCACCACGAAGAAGTGGACACTGGACATTTAATGCACCACAAAGAAATGGACACTGGACATTTAATGCACCACAAAGAGGTGGAGGACATAGGGTCACACAGGACATTTAAAACGTGCCACATAGAAGTGGAGGATACGGGCTCACACAGAACTGAGGAACACATTTTTGGGGGGGAGATGCAAATAGGTGCTGGGCATAAAATTAGAATATTGTGAAAAAGTTATTTATTTCAGTAATTCCATTCAAAAAGTAAAACTTCTATACAGTATTACTGTATATTCATTCACACAGACTGATATATTTAAAAATAATCTTAATGCTGATGATTATAACTGACAACTAATGAAAACTCCAAATTCATTATCAGTAAATTACATTACTTGAGATCAATTAAAAAATGATTTTTATAGATGTTGGCCAACTGAAAAGTATTAACATGGTAGCATGGTCCTTAGCCCCAACTATTGAAAGATGTACATATTGTACATTTCATGTTCATACATCTCAGTTGGCCAACATTTATAAAAATACTTTATTTTTATTGAGCTCAAGTAGTAGTCTAATTTTCTGAGATACTGAATTTAGGGTTGTCATTGGTTGTCAGTTTTAATCATCAACATTAAAATAAATAAACATTTGAAATATATCAGTCTGTGTGTAATGAATATTTCACTTTTTGAATGGAATTCCTGAAATAAAACAACTTATTTAAAATATTATGACCAGCACACTTTGTACAGATTATTTTTGTGGTGAGGGGACTGTAATTGTATACAGCTTTTTTATTTATCTTGTTCCTGCCTGCTATATCAAAAAGAAAAATGAAGGCATGTTAAAAAAAAATTGTTAAGTACAGACCAAAAATGAAGGCATGTTAAAAAATTATTATTGTTTATGTTAAGTACGGCCAAAGAATGAAGGCATTTAAAAAAAAAAAAATATGTGAAGTACAGACCCAAGTGAGCTGTGTACTTTTATAGATTTGTTTGTGTATTTTGTGTTGCCACCAGTTGATAAGTTCCGTAATGTAAAGCTTTTTTTTTAAGTTACCAAAGGTGGAATTCTCAATTTTATGTGTTATGCTGTTCCTTTAAATTGTGTCAAATAAACAGGATAAAGGTAAAATTTATGGAGTGATTTGTAAAACTTAATCCAACTGTTTGTAGGATTTTAAAGCTGCGGATGCGGATGGTCAAATGTATTTCCCTAGATTTGTTTGCCTCAACGCAATTTTAAAGTAGATTCATTATACTTTTTATATGCATAGCATGATTTTGACAAGCAGCATGTAAAGTGACTAAAATAAGTTAAATATAATAGCCTAATTAGAATAAGCTAAATACAGTAAGTTATTGACGTCAGATAGACGTCTAATGTAGACGCCTTTTAGACGTCAGGAATATAGACGTCTAATGTAGACGTCATCTGGCGTAACGTTTTCGACCTTCCAGGGACCTGATTTCGACGTCCAGAAATGACCTGAAAAAGACGTCGTATAGACGTCACCTTGCTCAGTGGGTAGGCGTTACATTAGCTGAATATGTTAACGTGTCTCGGTTTAATTTTTGTTAATAAATGATTACAAATGAGCTTAATTTTGAACGTAAACAACACGATGCGCGCATCCAGACAGACAGAAATGGTTTGCTGCGCATCATTTAATTAAAACAAAACTACCGTACAGAACACCTAAAAAATATATATTTCTTATATTTCTACTGAGCTTAACTAAATGTGAAATCAGCTGGTCTGAGCTGGATTTTAAAAAATAGTTCGCCGATTTATTTCTTTACATTTAGCTAAATAAACGCTTAAAAAATATTTCTTACCTGACTTTATAGCAGACGGGCTCCTGAGCTTAACCAAATGTGAAATCAGCTGGATTTAAAAATCCGCGGTGTGGTTTATGAGTGGTATCTTGCAAACAAAAACAGCGAACCTCACAGCTAATTGCAGCTACCGGTACATCCACAGCAGGGAGCGGGCAGCGACAGAGTCAGTCCGACCAGAGGAGGCTTTTTTCGGACACATGAGCTGGAAACTTCTGGAAGTGGCCCCTCTTCCTCTTCGCTCTGCTGCTGCCCATAGCGCCCATAGCGGCCGAAACTGGTACTGCACCATTTTTAGGCCAAACTGAAAAACAGCGAATCAGAGCCAAAAATGGGTCTAAAAATATGGGAAAAAATCCATAGATAATACGCTTCGGTGTATAATACGCAGGATATTCAAATGAGCAATAAAAGAGTGCATTATACACCGGCAAATACATCTTCTTTCTGCTCCCTTCATTTTATCCTACTTGTATTCTTGTATCTGATGAAACTGTCTTGTATTGTTCTTTTAAAATGAATGAATAAACATCAAATCAAATCAAAATACAGTACCTATTTTCCCTATCCTTCATCATGTCTCATTCCTACCACTTTTTACCCTTCTCACCCTCCTCACATCCTTATCTGAACTTGATGGCGGGGAGGTGTTGGGGGTGGACCTAAGCTGGTCAGGATATTTGCCTAGAAAAACAGAACTCCCACTCTGTGTCTCTTCCGTCAACACTCTTCAAATGAGACTAAACTTTCGGATCAGCTCGTCTCACCCTCACTTTTTTACCTTTGAATAAACTTGTAAACTCTCTTTGTTGATGTTTGTGCAATTTTAGTTAAAAAATTATGTGCAAAAATATACGTTTCACATGTGAAACCCCTTTTTTTCCTTTAAGTTGATGTAGCATTAGCATGATCTGCTATCAAATTACATTAGTTTGAATTTGTTTTATGACAACAGCAATCCACTTTGGTTTTAGCCCTACTCAGACTAGCCATTAGCTCGACAGTCTGGTGAGAATACAACTCTTCCTCCAAGCTGAGGCAGTTCAAAAACTATCTGCAACAGGTAAGATACTAATACTCTTTGGGGGTGTAACTGAGACCTTGAGTACACAATTTCATTCCACTTCATGTATACCACATGTGATGCGAACAACAATAAAGAACCTTGAACTTGAATTATTCATTACTTTTCCACAGAATTCCCTTTTGTCAGATCTGACCTATTGCTTAAACATAGTCGCAGCAGATGAATTCTTCACCTCTTTTTAAAGTTCCTGTTTTACCCCATTCTTTTCTCATCAATACACGTGTCGTACATGCCAATTCCCAAGTTGTGGATTTCACATGAAGTTGTGATTCACAACTTCATGTGAAACCTATAAAGGCTTTTGTGAGCAAAGGGCAACAGACATCAGCACCATGTGAACAGTTT
>JBBPBX010026250.1:9990-22233 GCA_038048925.1 Garcialebias charrua | reverse complement strand
AGCAACTTTGACGTCTTTTGCCTTCTTCTTTTACTCTTTCATCCGGTGATGACCAGACGCCACCTTCTCCAGTCATGCTGGTTACATTACACACTCTGCTGTACTCCTTGACCCGTGAAGCAGGACGGTGTGCTAGTTAGAGACTCGCTGTTTGATCTCACCTGCTTACATGCAAGAGAAATAATGCGTTTACTGGACGTGCGGTGAAAGTTGTCCTGTCCTGTATTAACAGCAGAGGACGTCCTGCTGGTTCTTTGGAGACGCTGCTATTACAGCTGGAGTGAGAATGTGTGCCTATATCGTCTTTGTTCATACCAAATTCTGAAAAAGTAGTGACATTGTGTAAAATGTAAATAAAAGGAAAATGCAATAATTTGCAAATTTCACAAACCCGTAATTTATTCACAATGGAACATAGTAAACATATTAAATGTTGAACTTACGAAATAGTTTTTTTTCCCCCATTTATAGATGGCCTCCTTTTTCACCTTACAGCCATCCTCTCACACCGATGATTTTTTTATAGAGAGAAATGAAAGCTAGAAAGTAAGACAACAAAACAATAATTATCCACAAAAAGAGCACAAGGCAAGCACACCCAACCTCCGTCCGCAATCCTGCAAAGCACATGACAGAACACAGCAACGAAACATACATGAAGACTAATCTGATCATTTACCAATTTTTGCTATCTATAATAATGATCAAAATACCTTAAAAACAGAAGAAAAAAAGAAAACAATAATAAACACATCCAAAAAAGCATTAGAGAGATTGAAGAATGATTTAGATAACCAAAACTGGAATGATGTTTATGTGAATGATGTAAACAAATCTTATGAAACATTTATGAATATTCTAGAGGTTTTGTAAAAAAATTGTGTGCAAAAAGATTATTTAAAGAAAAAAAATGTTGATCAACCATGGATGACAAAAGGATTGAGAAATGCTTGTAAAAAAAGAATGATCTGTACTCGTGTTTCTTGAAATCCAGAACACAAGAGGCAGAAAATAAATATAAAAAAATATAAAAACAAATTAACTGGGATCATAAGAAAACATAAGAGGGAATATTATATTGAATTATTACATAAAAGTAATGGTGACATGAGGGCAACGTGGCGAGTAATGAACAGTGTACTGAAAAAAAAAATGTTAGTGTGGGCCTCCCTACTTAGGCTGCTACCCCCGCGACCCGACCCCGGATAAGCGGACGAAAATGGATGGATGGATGGATGGGTCTTTCACAACATTTCGTGGAAAATAATGAGGAAATCCATGATGAAAATGCAATTGTTAATGGTTTTAATAATTACTTTGTAAATATTGGATCTACCCTTGCAAATTCAATACCAAGAGTGGATAAAAATGTGAGTTATTTGATCAATGGTTGTACAAACAGTATGTTTCTGAAGGGAACTGATAAGGAAGAAATAATGAAGGTAGTTAGAAATTTTACTGACAAAAGATCAAAAGATTGTGAAGATATGGATATGATGGTTGTGAAAGAAATAATGAGTTATGTAATCGAGCCATTTACGTATATATGTAACTTGTCATTTTCAACTGGGATATTCCCAGACAGAATGAAAATAGCAAAAGTAATTCCTCTGTTTAAAAATGGTGATAAATGTGTATTTAATAATTACAGGCCTATATCATTATTACCACAATTCTCAAAAATTTTAGAAAAACTATTTGTAACCAGACTCGACTTATTTCTTGATAAAAATAACATTTTGGATAACGGTCAATATGGTTTCAGATCAAATAACTCAACATCCATGGCGCTTATATGGAGTTGATGGAGCAAGTTACCACAGCTATAGAT
Source organism: Garcialebias charrua (assembly GCA_038048925.1). Taxonomy (NCBI): domain Eukaryota; kingdom Metazoa; phylum Chordata; class Actinopteri; order Cyprinodontiformes; family Rivulidae; genus Garcialebias; species Garcialebias charrua. Next base: position 20,402 of record JBBPBX010026250.1, on the reverse strand, counting down.
CAAAAACAAAATTGCATAAGTATATTTGTTGATTTAAAAAAGGCATTCGACACTATTGACCACACCATTCTACTTGATAAATTGGAAAAATATGGTATTAGAGGACCAGCTTTGCAGTGGATATTTAGTTATTTGAAAGACAGAAAACAGTTTGTACAAATTGATGATGTGAGATCTAATCTATGTAATGTTTTGTCTGGAGTGCCACAAGGCTCGGTACTGGGACCTAAGTTATTTATCTTATATGTAAATGATTTAATGAAGGTGTCCAGTATCCTTAAATGTGTTCTTTTTGCCGATGATACTACTTTCTTTTGTTTGGGTAAAGATTTGGAACAAATGTTTGAGTTGATGAATATTGAGTTTGTTAAAATACAAACTTGGTTTAAATTAAACAAGTTATCATTGAACCTTGATAAAACTAATTATATGATACTGTATTCAGTAAAAAAAGGATAACTGTTGACGTTCCATTCAATATTGATGGTGTTGAGATAAACAGGGTAAGGGAGATAAAGTTTTTGGGTGTTATTATTGACGATAAACTGGCATGGAAACAGCACGTAAATTTTGTAAGAACTAAGATGTCTAAGTCCATTGCAGTGCTGTATAAAGTTAGGGATTTATTGAATGATAAAGCCGTGTACTTGCTATATAATACAATTATAGTGCCTCATTTAATTTATTGTATAAATGTGTGGGGAACAGCGTATAAAACTATAACTAGGCCGGTTTTTATTTTACAGAAAAGAGCAATACGAATTATTACAAGAAAGCATTATTGTCATCCTTCTAGTATTTTGTTTAGTCAGTTGGAATTATTGAAGTTCTATGATTTGGTTGACTACCATATTCTTTTAATACTGTTTAAAGCTCATAACTGCACGCTACCTCCAAACATTCAAACTCATTTTTAAAAAAGGAAAAGTACCTATAATCTTAAGGGAATGAACATTTTTGTAAAACCACAGTACAGGACTAGTTTGAAGGGTCGGTCTACTCTAATTCAAGGTATAAGTCTGTGGAACGGTTTGGAAAATAATGTTAAAATAGTAAAGACAATGCCTATGTTCAAGAAAATGATTAAGACTAGATTTTTGAAAAGATACATATATTAATTTATCTAAAGTGTACCATATAATTGAGATAAGTTATTTGTCATGGTATATTATTCAAAAATGATTGTTGTCTGATTTGATAATTTGAGTTAATTTTTGTTTTAAAGAAGGGGCAGATACGATAAGATTATTTTCTTCTTCTGCCACCTTTCATTTTATGTATTGTTTACTTTTACTATGTGATTTTGTAAATTGTTTTTTTTGTGTTTTTTAAATATGAAATGAATAAATAAACTAAACTAAACTAAAACTAATCTAATAATATTCATGACCTTGCAGTAGATTTCCATAAATAAACACACCCATATCTACAAATATATATACAGTATACATACATGTGCATTCATATCACAAATTCTCTACTGTTTGGCGTCAGTCAAGCCACCATTGCACGATTACAACTGGTTCAGAACGCAGCTGCCCGATTTTTAACCAGCACACGCAAAAGAGAGCACATTACACCAGTCTTGGCCTCCCTTCACTGGCTACCGGTTCATCTTCGAATCCAATTCAAAATTCTCATGTATGTCTACAAATCGCTGAACAGTCTCGCCCCCGCCTATCTCTCGGATCTGATACACCCATATGTCCCTCCACGTGCTTTGAGGTCAGAGGATCAGGTACTCTTAATAGTTCCAGAAACTCGCCTTAAGCGCAGGGGTGACAGGGCGTTCTCTGTAGCAGGCCCAAGACTCTGGAACGAGTTACCGCTGCTCATCAAACAGGCCCCCTCCCTCTCGGTTTTCAAATCCCGGTTAAAAACTCACTACTACTCCATCGCTTTCAATGCCAGCTGATTTGTATTGGATCGTTTGATTTATGATCTGCAATGTTTTTATGTTTTTCGTGTTGTACTTCATTGTCTGTGTTGCCTGTTGCGTGTTTGTTTGTCCAGCACTTTGGTGTGGACTTGTTCCTGTTTAAAGTGCTTTATAAATAAAATGGTATGGTATGGTATGGTATCTGCTGGTGAAGATTCTCAGTCGTCCAGGACATGATGAAATCAAAAAAGGCGTTCAATACAGGATCAACAAATAAAGTCCAGTTGATCCTGTATTGAACGCCTTTTTTGGTATGGTATATCACATATCCATCTACATATCTGCATATTATATCTACATATACATCCCTGCATCCATTTGTGTGTGGTTGTGAGCATGCATAAGTGAATAAGGTTCCTCCAATAGAACATTCAGTAGCGACCGTGAAGCATCAGAGATCCGTCCCCCCAAGGCCCGAGGCAGACGAAGGGGCGATCAAAGCCCAAGACCCCAAGAAGGACCCCGAGCCCAGAGTCCCCAGGGCCACCCGAACAGGACGAGCCACTCACCCACTCCCCAGATCCGACCAAGGGGGGAACCGGACGAGCTCCACCAGTAACCACACACAATGACCCCCGGGAGGCCAACAGCGACAAGCCCACAGGCCCCCGCCGGAGCCCGCTGCAAGAGCCAGCTGCACTGACGTAGCCCCAGGCCCGGGCACCGGGGGCGCCCATCCCTCAGGCCCGGACCCAATAGGAGCAGCGGACCGAGCCCCACCAGGCAGCCACCAGGCCGAGCCGACACACGCTCAAGCGCCCAACCCCCGAAGGCGACGGCAAGTGCCCCCAGCCCGCCCGCAGGCCAAGGGACACCCACCCGGGGGCCACGTGGTAGGAGCGCGACACCAAGTAGCCTTAGATGTAACAGAGAGGGGGCAGTCCTACGAAATAGTTTTCCAAATAAGGTAAGTTTGAATTGGTGGCAGCATCACAAAAAAAGTTGGGACAGGGGCAACAAAAGGCTATATAACTACGTGGTACAAAAAGGAAACAACTGGAGTATTTGCAACTAATTAGTTTAGTTGACAACAGTTTTAAATAAAGAAAGGCAGAGGTTCACCACTTTACAAAAAATTGTCTACAAATAACAGAACAATTTCAGAATAATGCTTCTCAGTGAAACATTTAGAAGAATTTGAATATCCCATTATAATATCATCAAAAGGTTAACAATGTCTGAAGAAATCTTTGTGCATCAAACATAAGCCCCAAAGTTGAAATCAGATTCTCATGAACTTTAGGCCCTCAGGCAGCGCTGCATTAAAACAGATCTGATTCTGTTCTGGACATCACTGCATTGGATCAAGAACACTTTTGCCAAACAGTGTCTCTATAGTTCACGTGCCAACCACAAATGTAAGTTAAAGCTCTATCATGCAACAAAGAAGCCATATGTGTGCAGCATCCTGAAATGCTTCCATCTTCTCTGGACCAAAGATCATTTAAAATGGACTGAGGCGATGTGTTCTGTCATACTGATCAAAACTGTTTAATTCTTATTGGAAACCGTGGACCACGTGTCCTTTATACTTAAGAGGACAGGGACGTTCTAACATGGTTTTTGTTGTAAACTCAAATCAAGCAAACCGACAACGAAGAGATTACACTCTGGAAGATAAAACAGACAACACAACTGAACTCTACTCAAACAAACAGACCTGGTAAATTAGACAAAGGGCAAACTTATATACTGTCTGATTAGCCCACAAAGACACAAACGGGTAAAATACACAAACACCTAACTGAAACTAGCCTGGTTGAAACCAGACCCTTGTCCTTCACTTCGCTTTGTACTAGGGTCTGGCATTTCTCCCATAGACAACGATTTCTCCGGTCGATTTTTGACCGGACCAATCAGAGAACAGAAGGCGGAGTTTTGAACGACGTCGACTGACGTCGTCAGTTAAAATGGCTGCCGCCACGAAGGAATTTTCATGAAAACAAGGTAAAAAACTATTATTTCTTTGCTGAGAAAAAATATATTTCTTAGCTGACGTTATATCAGAAGTGTTCCTGAGCTTAACAGTTCCTAAATCAATTCACGAAATGGTCAAATCTGCTGGATTTAAATTGTTTCGGTTTGACATTTTCCAAACAGCCTCGGGTGCGCTACGAAAATAAATGATAAAAAATCGAATTTTATCTCAAATGTTTCATCTAGGCCAACAGTCAGTAAATTAGAGCCATATAATTACACACTGGTAGCAGAAAAAATATCCACCGAGTGGTTTCTGAGCTATTTATCTGATAGCCTGGACCTCGCCAGGCTAAACTAACAAAACTCCGCCTTCTGTTCTCTGATTGGTCCGGTCAAAAATCGACCGGAGAAATCGTTGTCTATGGGAGAAATGCCAGACCCTACAAAGCGAAGTGAAGGACAAGGGTCTGGTTTTAACCAGGCTAAACTGAAACTAGCATAAGGAAATCCCATTTCCCCCCATGATCCCAAATTGTAGTATGCCCCAATCTGCAGGTCTCCTATCCACAGTATTCCTACGCCCCATGACGAATTGCGCGAAATGTGCACACGACTTCCGGTTGACCGGAAACACCGTTTGTTTACATGCGAGTAATACAGTTGAAGACAGTCCAAACTTTGTTGTTTTAGTTCATTAAAAATGTGGGAACACCACTCGTTTTGTTAAAAGAGGAGGGACAAATAAAAAGAAATAACAGATGTGACCTGATCGCGCAGACATAATTTAAAACTACATAAANTATCCACAGTATTCCTACGCCCCATGACGCTTTGCGCGAAATGTGCACACGACTTCCGGTTGACCGGAAACACCGTTTGTTTACATGCGAGTAATACAGTTGAAGACAGTCCAAACTTTGTTGTTTTAGTTCATTAAAAATGTGGGAACACCACTCGTTTTGTTAAAAGAGGAGGGACAAATAAAAAGAAATTACAGATGTTACCTGATCGCGCAGACATAATTTAAAAATACATAAATAGCGAACGCGTTTGCTCCGGCCTCTCGGCTAAGGTTTGTTAGCAGCTATCTCGGCTAAAAATACCGGTCGCGTCTGAGATCTATCGTTTTAAGACAGTAAATCTTCCAAAACTCTCATTAATAAACCCTCCCCGAATAAAAAGATGTTACCTGATCGCGCAGACATAATTTAAAAATACATAAATAGCGAACGCGTTTGCTCCGGCCTCTCGGCTAAGGTTTATTAGCAGCTATCTCGGCTAAAAATACCGGTCGCGCCTGACATATATCATTTTAAGACAGTAAATCATCCAAAACTCTCATTAATAAACCCTCCCTGAATAAAAAGAAATTACAGATGTTACCTGATCGCGCAGACACAGCCATAGAGAAGGATGCAGGAACACTCTTTCTTTGTTTTGGGTCCGTGTTGAAAACACTGTTGTTTTAGCCAAAGATTTAGCTTGGTCCGGTTGTTGGTGCAGCCGCGAACAGCACAGCAGGTACCTGAACCCCGGTAGGACATTTCAGTAAACGTTCCGTTTAAACAAAAGCTGTGTTTGCTCCGATAAAATGAATGAAAATAACTTTCAAAAACACCCGCGATCCATACTCCGCCTATGGAATACAGGCACTTCCGGTGTCGGACAGGAAGTACAATGCACATTCGCTTCTACAGTGACACCCTCAGGAATACTGTGGATAGGCTTGCTCTCCCCCTTTTCCACCTCTTTGTTCCCCTGAAGGACTGGAGCAGCTGGCACTGAGGTAACTCAAAAAACAGATTAAATCAAATGTATTCATTCAACCTTTATTTAGACAGGTTAATCCCAAATCAAATGCATACTAGTGTAAACTAGAGTGTGCACGCTTATTTTACACAAAGGCTGTTGGGTTTCTTTCAGACGTAGATCCTTGACGTAGAGCACAAGTATCAGAAGTAACGAACGGATATGAAGAACACTGAAGGATCAGGTGAACCCAGAAGCTGAAGAGCACCTTCAGCAGCTGATCTCCTCAGTTCCTAGTCGTTTACAGACTGTTGTTAAAAGAGAGGATACTTCACAAATAACTTCACCCTGTTTCCACTAATTGAGATATGTTGCTATAATTTAAAAAAAAATTAATAGAAAAAGTTTTATTCCCCCCAAATTGTAGGTTTTTACTTTAATGAAACATTTGATATGTTTACCATGCTCCAAATGTGAATAAAATATGGATTTATGAGACTTGCAAATCATTGTGTTCTGCTTTTATTTACATTTACTTAACAGCCCAACGTTTTCAGTATTAGGAGGACATGCACCGTCTGGAGCGACGATGTTACAAAGTGTGTGTGTAATCTGTTGTGTCTGCTATTAGTAGTGAGGCTGCTGCTGATACATACATGTCTCATTGGGTTAATACACTCCCAGGTTAACTCAGTGAAAGTGATGTGCAACACGTCTGAAAATTTTATGAATGAGTGTCTGAACTTGTCCACCAGTGGCTGCTGTTGACTCAGTCAAACAGCTGCGCCTTGTAACCGCTGCTGCGTACGAGGCAGGCAGCACGTTGTCGAGGCAGTGAGTTCGAATGGCAACCATCCAAGAGTCAGCTGCCTTCGTGTGGGTCAAAGGCAGACTACAGCCAATGAGCTTCTCTTTCTCTCACACACACACACACACTGTGTCATGAGCTCATTCTTTCCCTTAAACTTCATATCTTTCCTTTTTTGACTTTGCACTCACTGAACATCACTTTCTTTTATGCGTTTCGGTAAACCTACTGTGCTATTACTGGCACACTGTATATCCCAGCCCACACAGGGAACTCTGATCACATTCCCTCTCCTCCAGGCATACTTCTGTAGGAGTGTGTGTCTGGTCACTCCGTTAACTTCACTGTACAGTATTCCTTGTCTGAGGTTTTCTCAACACATCCTCCTGCCATTCTGAGCAGCAGAACAAAATCCCATCTTTAGTTTCTGGAGCCGAGCACAGCCAACACAACAGCAGGATTTGGCTCGAGCTGACGCCAGGGAAAATGGTTGGAAAGGGTTGGAAAGAGCAGGTGGAGTTTTCTGGAAAATGAGCTTTGTGGGTATGCATGTGTGTGTGTGTGCAGTGAGTTTATAAAAGGCCTGTGAGAGCTCCAACACACATTTGATCAGCATGTGCACTGCAGTAATTTTTATATATATTCATTCAACCTTTATTTAGTCAGGTAAATCTCATTGAGCCTCAAGGGCTCGAGGGCTCATTTACAAAAGCGACCTGCTAATGTATATATATGTATATATATTATTATTATTTTTTTTTAATATATATATATATATATGTATTTTGCAATGAAGCCCAATAAAAACGTTCTATGATGTGTGATGTAAAAAACTGGGATTAGTTTGCAAAAAGAAGACCTGTTGCAGGCAGCCAACAAAAACAGAGGCATGATCGGTCAACAATGCCATTCATAACCTTTAGTCTGGCGGGTGTGTGATGGTATGCAGGGTTTTCTGTTCTATTTTTGTTTGGGTCTATCAACTTTCTCTTTTGTAGCTCGTTGGATTCTTCGGCTCATTGGCCTTCATGCTAGTCATCTCTTTTCTTTCAGCCTGTCTTTCAGCCTGTCTTTGTCTGTTACAAAGACCACTTCGGCTTGACGGCCTGTCAATCTGTCAATCGTTTGTGCAGCAACACTATGATTAACCATAAAGGAATCCTTAGGATGCCATTAGAAGGTCATAACTTTGAAATTCTAATTCAATTTACACCAAGGAAATGCACAGAATTTCATCTCTGCACCTCCCACATTACACCACAGTGGCCATGCTAATAGTACAAGGTACACAACAGTATACTTACAATTGTATCTAGCCCATGACCTTTATTCTTGTGGGTATAAAGATAAAGTATAAACAATAATTTTATTTCTGTGTTGCTTCCATGATGTTGATGGTTATGATTTTGAGAGATATTTTGATGACTTTGCTTTAAAAACATGTTCAGTGTCCCTACATGATATATTTGAATTACTATATTATGGAAATACTGCATATTCATCAAATAAAGGTTTTTGTTTTTAATTTTTTTATCTGTAAGGTGGTGGCTGGGGAGAGCATGACCAGACAGCATTGGATGGTGGCACGCAGAATGACTGTTGTAGTGAAGAAGAGGAAAATAATAAAATCAGAGAAGAGGACCAAATGCTGGAAGTTTATGAAAGGAAGAATGCTGTGAGGAGCTTAGAAAGGAACTGTTAAAGGCTCTGGGTAGCAACGTCTTCCAGATGACTGGGCACAGCAACATTGATTAGAAAGAGAAGTAAGAAGGTACTAGTTGTGTTATCTGGACAGAGAAAATATGATATGGTTATCTGTTGATGGAATAGTGAAGTGCAGGAAGTGATTCAGAGAAAGAGATGAATCATGAATAAATGGGACAGTGAGATGACTAATGAGAGTAGACAGGACTATAAGTAGATGAAATGTAAGGCCAAGATTGAGGCAGTAAAGGCAAAACAAAGGGTGTATGATGAGTTGCACAAGAGTCTGGATTCTGAAGAGGAATGGAAGGACTTGTATCGACTTGCGAGTCTGAGGGACAAGGCTGGAAAGGATGTGCAGCAGGTCTTCTTTTTAAAGTTAGAAATGGTAATGCTCTAGCAAGCAAAGATGATGTAATGGAAGATGTAAGGAGTACTTTCAGGAACTAATGAATGAGAAGAATGAAATAGAAAGAAAAGTAAAGGTCATAGAAATGTCAAACCAGGAAGTGGGAAATATTTGTGAGGGTAAAGTTCAGAAATCTTTGAAGAGGATAAAGAAAGTTACTAAAGTACTGATGACAGATGGACCTGATGACATACCAGTGGAGTGACAGAGAGAGGGAGAGAGGGAGGCAGGAGGAACAGTGAGGCTACAAGGAGCAGAGGTCACACTTGTGCAGGACTTTGAATACTTCAGGTCAACAGTCCAGGAAAGTGGGGAGCGTGATAAAGAGATGAAGAAGAGAGTCCAGGTAGGATGGAGTGGATAGAGAAAAGTTTCAGGAGTGATATGTGACAAAACGATGGCAGCAAAGGTCAAAGGAAAAGTTTACAAGACAGTGGTGAGACCAGCTATGTTGTACGGTCTGGAGACAGTGGCATTGACAAAAAGACAGGAGAAAGAACTGGAAGTAGCAGAAATGAAGATGTTGAGGTTCTCCTAGGAGTGACAAGGACAGATGAGCTTATCATCAGAGGTACAGCACAGGCTGAACAACTGGGAGATAAAGTTAGAGAGGCCAGACTGAGATAGTTCGGACATGTCCAGAGGAGGGACAGTGGGTATACTGGTAGAAGGATGTTAGAAATGCAGCTGTTAGGAAAAAAACAAACAGGAAGACCAAAAAGGAGATATATGGATGCAGTTAGAGAGGACATGAAGGTAGTTGGAGTGAGGACAGATAAGAGGAAGGAGAATGACTCACTGTGGTGACCCCAGAAGAGGAAGAAGCTGAAAGATTAATTGACAACCTGCCAACAAACTGAAATATGTTGCTTACAAAATAAAATACCAAGTGTTCCTCAAGTAAAAAACAAAACAACTTTAACACGTTCACTGAATTTCACAATTGAGATTTTTTTTTTTCCTGCAGAAAACATTCACGAGTTACAGTTAAAACTTTGTCTTCACATCAACATGACTTTCTTACTCTGCATGGTAACTAAGATACGTGCCCCCACGCCTGCCCCATCTAGAGGCTGTCTAAACCCACCTCTTTCTGTTATTGACTCAGCCAGCTGGCAGGACTTTAGTGCCTTGTCATTTGTATAGCTGCTGGCCTCAAAGATCACACAGAAATCATGTGTGGGTTGTCAGCCAGCTGTTGGGGCTGGGTAACCCTAAAGATCCACCTATCCCACCCCCAAGTCCTCAAATCCCTGTTATTGGTTTGTGTCTGGAAAGGATCTGAGTGAACATATGGGGCTGACCTTCAGCCTGCTGCCCCTGCTGCGTGTATCTCAGCAGGCATAATGTGTCTAAACATTAACTCTGGGGACTCAGCACAGTTCAGACTAATGGAGCTGACTCTAATGTGACGTGAGCACACTGTCTCTGATGTGGTCCTACTCACCTGTTGTGCAAGACGTTGTGAGATGTCAAACATTTGTTATTCTTGCAGAAAAAAGCAAAGCACAACCAAATGGGGCGGTATAAATCATAATTGTAAATGGCAAAAAAGACTTGGACAGGGAAGATGCCACCTTAATGTTTGTCCTAATCACTCACTTGCAAGGTGGAAACAGCACCTGCTGTACTGGCACATCTTTAAGAGCACGTTTGGTTCCTTGGAGGCGGACGTGCACCTGTGTTCTGGTGCCCGCTTCGACACCAAGGCCCCCGCTGGCACCTGCAGTGTGGAGCTTTTTTCACCAGTCAGAGCGGCTCACACAGAGTCTTGGGGCAGACATGCAAGCAGCTGTTCTTTCACTCCATTATGAGCACAGTTGAGGCTTTGTGAGGAGCAAAGAAAAGAGCTACTTGTCAAAGCGGTGACGCAAAAGGTCCCC
>JBBPBX010026249.1:22345-38258 GCA_038048925.1 Garcialebias charrua | reverse complement strand
GGCTGAAATGAGTTTTCTCCGCAGGGTGTCTGGACTCTCCCTTAGAGATAGGGTGAGAAGCTCAGTCATCCGGGAGGGACTCGGAGTAGAGCCGCTGCTTCTCCACATCGAGAGGAGCCAGTTGAGGTGGCTCGGGCATCTGGTTAGGATGCCTCCTGGACGCCTCCCTGGTGAGGTGTTCCGGGCATGTCCCACCGGGAGGAGGCCCAGAGGAAGACCCAGGACACGCTGGAGGGACTATGTTTCTCGGCTGGCCTGGGAACGCCTTGGGATTCCCCCAGAGGAGCTGCTCCAAGTGGCTGGGGAGAGGGAAGTCTGGGCCTCCCTACTTAGGCTGCTACCCCCGCGACACGACCCCGGATAAGCGGAAGACAATGGATGGATGTGTGCCGTCATTAGAAGCCCTTGGTTAACGACTTTTTAGATTTATTGGACTCATTTAATCTAAATCAGCATGGAAACGGTCCCACCCAAGAGCACAGACTGGACCTTGTTTTAACTCGTGATGCGACTGTCACTAATCTTGAAATCGATGACAATGTGTTTTCAGACCACATGCTACTCCGGTTTGAGTTCACCCTCCCCCATCTAACTCCTAAGCTGTGCATTCCTGCACGTCGCAGCCGGGCCATTAACCACTTCAGTGTTGCACGTTTCACAGATGTTTACAACTCTGAAATGATAACTCAGCCCCCGGTGTTTCTCTCCACCACTGAGGAGCTGACATCCTATTTCAACTCTGTCTGCTTAACGGCTCTGGATCATGTTGCTCCTGTTAAAACTAGAAACTCAGAGCAGAACCTTGGCTGAATGACGTCACTAATGCTGAATCCTCACCAAACGCTTTTCGCGTAGCCGAAGCAACCACTACTTTACATTAAAAGTCTATGTGGCCGCGCATCTTGCAGCAGTGGGGCATGACGCGGCGCGTCTTCAGCATTTCAAGCAGTGCAGCAACACCTGGCAGTCCCTTTTCACGCACGCGCGCAGCCGAGCAGCTGGAAGCAAGAATATTCCTGCTTCTGCTGCTCGCAGCGTCGCAGCAACAGAGAGACTCTGCTATGTGATGACGCAACGACGACGGGACTTTCTGTGGACGAAAACAGCCTCCGGTAGGAAAACCTGGCATTTTTAAAGTTGCTGCTGTCCACTCGAGCGTACATCACCCCAAACATAAAAAAAAAACCATTTTAATCTCAACAAAGACTTTTGGAGCTGCAGTTCGGCTCGTAGAAAACCCACTCAAGTGTTAACGAGGCTCACGTGAAGCTGATTTTATCTGCTCGGTGCACAGAAAAACAACACTATCTGACCGGGAAGGGAGCCACACACTGCTCCCACTGCGCGTCTGGAGTGGAAACAGACATCTGTTGACAAGCAGCAAACACGGTGCGTTGGGAGCTTTTTGATGCGTTTAGTGAGGACCAGGCATAAGGCCGTTAGGCAGCACTGCAGGAGGGCGTAGCGCAAATGGAGAAAGGAAAGGTTGCAGGTCTCTTTTCAAATACTAAAAGAGAGTTGGCGCCGTTATCAGAAAGCGGTAAAAACTGCTAAATCTCAATACTTTTCTGAGATCATCGCCTCAAACTCACACAATCCACAAGTTATTTTCGCTACCCTAAACTCTGTTCTCCACCTCACTGAACCATCACTTCTGGAAGCCTCGATTAAGCTGTGCGAGAACTTCCTACATTTCTTTTTAGAAAATATTGCGACCACCTGGGCTCCTATTTCTCCTCCAACTCATGATCCATCCATCCTAGGGCTGGGCGATATGAGGAAAATATTATATTGCGATATTTTTTGGCTATATCACGATACACGATATACATCGCGATATCTCCAAAATCAATGAAAAAATGATTCAAAATTGATTAAAAAATGTCAACACTAAATTTGAACAAACTTAAATATTTTATTTTAACCATCAATTGCACACATAAATAAAAAGTACTTCAAGCAAAAAGGAAGAATAAATAATTTAAACTTAAAAAGGTGCTCTTGTGCTTTTAACATTAAAAAAATATTAAATCAAAACATTTAAGGCCTTTAAAATACAAAAACAAAAGTGTAAACAGTGGCCATAAAATTTACTGACCCAGAACAGTCACAGGTAACAACTCTCAACTATTTGCATGTGCTAGTAATTTTTAACAACAAACCACAAACTGTGCCAAGTTCAGGCAATGTCTGCAAAACCTCTGAACAAGAACAGATTTATCACAGTGAGCCTCTGTGTACTGTATCCGGTTTTATTGTGAAAGGGTCAGGGGGTTGTTTCCGGATTCACGAAGACGTTCTCTAAGTTGCTCTACAAAGTGTCGCATTGAATCCTTGTGTAAAAACACGACAGCCTCCACTCAGAAACGTGAACAGAGAGGTGGAGACATTATTAAATCAGCAGTTTATCATATACGCTAAAGACACGGTCAGTCTCAGCTGTGGAAGAAGACGGCTAACGCGTTAGCCATCTTGTTAGCCGCTAAGGACCGTATCTTTAGCGATAATGATAAAATGCTGATTTATTAATGTCTCCACCTCTCTCTGCGGTGCACGCATGACTAAATGAGCTCAGACCCGTGGTTTGTTTTAATGAAGCAGCAGCTGGAAAAACACTTGGTTCTGCCGTTTCATCATGCTCCACTCCGCTGTTTAAATGGTGAAAAAGATTCGTAGTTCCGACCTTTCTTCGGGATTATTTTCAGCATCGTCTACAAAAACATTTTTTATGCCCTCATCTGACAATTTAATCCAAACTAGCTCAGAACATTGTTTTTCCCCCTCAGCGCTCTTCATATCTGCCGTGTTTACATGTGCTGAAAGTCTCCGAAGCTCCGTCCTCCTGCAACCTGCAGGAAGGAGGGGGGCGAGTGGGAGCCCGCGCGACAGTAGGAGGATCCTCGATATAGACGATATAGCCCTTTTAACCATCGTACATTTAAAATATTGCGATACGTCGAGTATATTCGATATATCGCCCACCCCTAATCCATCCCACCTCAATCTGTAGCTGTATTTTACCATTTTGAACCAATCTCTTGGTCTTCTCTAGAGCAGGTCGTGTGTAGCTTGAAACCGTCTGGTTCCCCCTTTGATGTAGTCCCCCCTCGGCTACTAAAGGAGGTTTGTCCTACTCTAGGTCCTTCCATTCTTGCTATTGTGAATTGCAGTTTATCAGCCGGCGTGGTGCCAAAAATCTTTAAACATTCTGTTGTTCAACCTCTCCTGAAAAAACCAAACCTTGACCCCTCAATCATATACAACTTCAGATCTGTCTCCAGACTCCCATTTGTTTCTAAACTTCTGGAAAAAATAGTTGAGTGTTGAAGTGCATCCTGGAAGATCACGCTATCCTTGAGTTATTCCAATCTGGCTTTAAATGGTAAATGGTAAATGGAGCTTATTTATATAGCGCGTTCCAGCCCCCTGTGAGGAGCCCCAAAGCGCTTTACAATACCAACCATCCACCCATTCATACACACATTCATACACCGGTAGCGGCGACTGCCATGCAAGGCGCCTTCCAGTCCTACCGGGAGCAACTCGGGATTAAGTGTCTTGCCCAGGGACACAACGACACATGGTGTGAGGAACCGGGATTCGAACCTCCAACCTTCCGATCGAGGGACGACTGCCATTACCACTACACCACGGCCGCCCCAAAGCTGTCCACAGCACTGAAACTGCCTTACTGAAGGTTTTTAATGACATCTTATCCACTGACAGTGGTGATTCTGTGTTGCTTGTCCTATTGGACCTTACATCAGCTTTTGACACCATCGACCATGTTACTGAAAATCTGACCTGGGACCTGATGACTGGTTCAAATCTACCATCGCTCATGAGATCTCTGAGATCTCTCATTGCTAGGTTGGAGCAGTGGGTGGGCATCACAGGGTCAGCCCTCAATTGGTTCAGATCCTACCTCACAGAAAGATCCTTTTGTGTTTCCATCAAAGATTTAAAGACCATGTAAAGTGAATTTCAACATTTTCTTCAATAAACATTATAAATGTCATAATTGTAATCTTGTAAATGAGTAAAAAGTCTCAAAATTGTAGCTCAATTAATTTTGGAGTTATAGAGCAAACTGTGTATAAAGATATGTCTGTTTCAGGATTTTTTAGGCGTGGTTTAAACGGGACCGCGTTTCGTCACGCGGTCCTCATTAGTATAGCCCCCACCCCCTGCAGCTCCAGCCGTATAAATGCGTTCTTCGCCTCGGTGGAGCCGTTCACTCGCGAATCGCAGATAGCATCAGATAGCAATAGCATAGATATTTTGTTCATTGTTAGCTAGCTAATCAATTATGCCTCGTTCGTGCATCTTCCCTGGATGTCGCAATGGTCAGGGCACCCGTACAAATCATAACGTGTTTTTATACCGCGTGGTTTTATACCGAGTATCTGTAATGCCTGGATAGGTCAATGGATAAAGCGCTTGCCTTCCGTCCCAAACCCCACGGGTTCAATTCCCGCATGGTACAACTCTTTTTTTTTTTTTTTTATTCATTCCAGATTAAAAACACACAAGAAAACTATTTACAAAAACAGCGTAACTCTTGGAAAAAGTAGCTGCTGTTACAGACAGAACTCAGATAAAAACAGAGCAGGTTTACTGGCTCTGCTGTCTGCCTCTCCACACAGTCAGCTCAGGGGCAGGACACGAGCGCAGCTGCGCTGAAACCACGCCCACGCACTGACACGCCCCCAGCGTTCCAGGGCAAGGCAAAATCATGTTTTTTCATGATTTTTGAGACTTAATTTTATAAGGTAAACAATGTTTTTAATCAGTCAGATTTATATGGGTGATTAATAACACATATTTATGCCATGTGACAAACTAAAAACACACATTTAATTTCACTTTACACTGTCTTTAAGTTCTGCAACGGCAGCGCTTAAATGGGGGGTTCCACAGGAGGTCCATCCTGGGTCCTCTCCTATTCTCTTTATACCTGCTGCCACTTGGTGCCATTTTCCAGAAACACAATATACATTTTCACTTCTACGCCGATGACTGTTAAATTTACTTCCCCCTAAGACACAATGGTACATGCTCTATTCAATCTCTGCTTGACTGCCTGGCTGACATCAGGGACTGGATGGCTTTAAATTTCTTAAGTTTCAATGAAAAGAAGTCTGAAGACATGTTGTTCCCTCCCAACGACACGGTCACGAACAACTGCATTGACTTTCTGGGAGTGATAATGTATCCTTCCATGAAACTCAACAGTCATGTAAACATGATAGTTAAATCCAGTTTTTTCAGCTGAGGCAACTGTCTAAGCTGAAGCCCATATTATCCAAAAATAACCTAGAGACAGTAATACACGCATTTATTACATCTAGGCTTGATTACTGCAATTCACTCGTGTTTGGTATCAGTCAGACCACCATTGCATTAGCACTTTGAGATTTTTATTAATGAAAAGTGCATTACAAACTGAATTCATTATTATTATTATTATTATTATTGCAAGACTAATACTGGTCCAGAATGCAGCAGCCCGACTTTTAACCAGTACATGCAAAAGAGAGCACATTACACCAGTCTTGGCCTCCCTGCACCGGCTACCGGTTCATTTTCGAATCCAGTTCAAAATACTACTGTATGTCTACATATCGCTGAACAGTACACCCCCACCCCCATCTCTCTGATTTGCTACAGCCGTATGTCCCACCGCGTTCTCTGAGGTCTGCGGACCAGTTGCTCTTCACAGTTCCAGGAACTCATCTTAATAATAATAATAATAATAATAATAATAATAATAATGAATTCAATTTATAACGCACTTTTCATTAATGAAAATCTCAAAGTGCTACAAGGTGCAACAGAAATTAAATGTCAATAAAACAAGTAATAAAACAAGTAAAATCAATAACAGTATCAACTAAGATCAAAAGTAGAATCATGAGGAGGCAGAGTATGCTCGGTTGAAAAGAAAGGTCTTCAAGCCGCTCTTAAAGTCAACCACAGACTGTGGGACCCTCAGACAGTCAGGAAGAGAGTTCCACAGGCGGGGGGCAGCCACACTGAAAGCCCGGTCTCCCATGGTCCTTAATTTGGTTCTCGGAATGTGAAGGAGATTACTGTTCTGTGACCGCAGCGACCGGGTGGATGAGTGTGGAATAAGAATATCCTTCAGATAATCTGGTGAAGCTCCATGTAAGCATTGATGTGTAATGAGAGCAGTTTTGTACTGAATTCTGTAGGCGACAGGAAGCCAATGAAGGTTATGAAGAATGGGCGTAATATGTTCAAATTTACGAACTCGCAACAAGATCCTTGCTGCACTGTTTTGAATACAGGGAACCCCCGACCTACGTACGAGTTTGGGACATAAGAACCGTTCGCAGCTCGATCCGTTCGTAGGTAGGGGGTGAAAATTATATTTAAAAAAAAAAATTATTCATTCATTCATTCATTCAACCTTTATTTATCATGCTAACGGAGCGCGCGCACACATTTAAGCATGTAAAGTAGTGTACTGTAATGTTAAACATTGCTATTCACATTTACAGAATAAATAAAAATATATTTTCTTACTTTGAGATGGTCAAAGCCGACATCTTAGGTTGCCATGCGTTGATTGTTGTCGGGCCGAGCAGCGCGGGGGCCGGCAAGCCACCGCAGCTGCTCCAGGCCTGTGTTAGCTAGCTGGCTAGCTTCTGCTAGCCAAGCCATGAGCTAGTGTTGGAGCGGCGGCGCGATCAATCTGCAGCTTCTGCTGCTCCAGCCGCTGCTCCAGCCTGAGACGTCCACAGAGCTATTCCAGCTAGTAATTAATCCACATGATGCGATCCTGGTCACCAGTGTTCAAAAGGCCGGCTCCCGTGTTAGCTCCAGTGTTAGCTCTGGAGCTAGCCAGGCCGGAGGTGTAGCCAGGCCGGCCGGAGGTGTTCGCACGGCGGCCTGGCACGATCGGCGATAAATCCGCTGCTGCTTGAGACATCCACAAAGTTCACAGAGACGTTTCCAGCTAGTAATTAATCCATATGAAGCCATCCTGGTCACCAGTCTTCGTCCAGCTCTCGGCAGCTAACCTAAGATGGCGTCCGCCGGTGTTCTACATTAATTTGTGACCGGAGACCCCAGTGACTGAACCTTAAATAGCGTCCGGTGTTCTACATTAATTTGTGACCGTGTAAACTGAAGACCTACTTCCTGTTTCCCAAAATTGCTCAAAAATTGCTCAAAAATGATCAGAAATGATCTTTTTTATCATAATTATTATTTATAAAGCCTTTAAAACAACCAGAGCTGCAACAAAGTGATGTACACATGAAATTAAGAACATTTAAACACAAAAAAAAAAAAAAAAAAAAAAATTTTTTTTTTTTTTTTTTTTAATTCATATTTTTATTAAATATGATATGTTCGTAGGTCCCGTGGTTCGCAGGTCGATGGGGTCGTAGGTCGGGGGTTACCTGTATATTGAAGTTTCTGAAGGTTTTTGCCAGGGATTCCAATAAACAGGGAGTTGCAGTAGTCGAGCCTGGAGGAGACAAAAGCATGGACGAGCTTCTCAGCATCGGAAAAAGTTAGGGATGGGCGAAGTCTAGAGATGTTTCGAAGATGGAAGAAGCAAGTTTTAAACAGAAGCTTAATGTGATTTTCAAATGTAAGATTGGAGTCCATTTTTATTCCAAGATTAGTAACAGAGGTGGAGAGGGGGATGTCTTGTCCAGAAAAGGAAAGTGTTGTTATAGTAGATGTCTGTACCTGGTGAGGGGTGCCAATCAGTATGGCCTCGGTCTTGGAGCAGTTTAATTGAAGAAAGTTCTGATTCATCCATGCCCTAATTGCCTCCAGGCAGGCAGAGAGGGCAGTGAGTGAAGATGGAGATGACAAGGTGGAAGATGAGGATGCTCCAGTCCTGATGTAAAGCTGTGTATCGTCGGCATAACAGTGAAAAGAAATGTTGAACTGATTAATAATTTGACCTAAAGGCAGCATGTAAAGGGAAAACAACAGGGGCCCCAGAACCGACCCCTGAGGGACACCACAGGAGACAGAGACTGTCTGGGACGTGGCGTTGCCAAGACTAACACATTCCAGCCTATTGGAGAGGAAAGATTTAAACCAGTCCAGGACGGTGTCACAGAGACTGACCTTAAACGCAGAGGTGACAGGCCCTTCTCTGTAGCAGGCCCAAGACATTGGAATGAGTTGCCTCTGCTTGTCAGACAGGCCCCCTCCTCTCGGTTTTCAAATCCTGTTTAAAAACCCACTACTATTCCCGTGCTTTCAACACCTGATGATCTGTGTTTAGGGCTGCAACTAACGATTATTTCAATAATCGATTAATCGGCCGATTATTTTTTCGATTCATCGATGAATCGGCAAAAAAAAAAAAAAAAAGGAAACAAGTTTTAATTATCACCTCTTTATTCCAAAATTTGACTGACATATCAAATCGCACAAAAAACAGGTTGCTACTTGACTATTCTGTTAGTAAAATATTGAATAATTAAAAAATAAAGTTAGTCAGCTTCAATAAAAAATAAATGTACACAAACATATATACAAATGTATGATTTATACCTGCACAAAATGTAGCTACTTTGTAAAATGTGTTTTTGAGGGACAAGTGTAACCTGGATTAAAGGTGTGGATTGTTTTAACCTGGATGGGGCAGCTGTGGCTGAGTTGTTAGAGCAGTCGTCCTCCAATGCAAGAGTTGGGGGTTGGAATCCACCAGCAGTCACATGCCTAAGTGTCCATGGGCAAGACACTGAACCCCATGTTTGTGCCCCATTGGTGTATGAATGTGAGCTAAAGCTCTGATTAGTCTCTTTAGAATGATTTGTTCTTTGTAATCTAGTAGAGTGCTGTATGAATGGGTAAATGAGGACATGTAGTGCTTTACACTACTACAGTATAAACAATGTAAAGCACTTTGAGTATCAATTAGATAGAAAGGTGCTATATAAGTACAGTACAGTCCATTTACCATTACAAGTGTGGATCATTGTAACCTGGGTTAAAAGTGAAGTCTTCGTCTTCAACCATCGACAGAGGCCTCATGTCAGTGACGTTCATGTAAGGATCTTTCAGTCTCTGCTGCTTGCTGTGGTGGTGTGCATGATGTCTGTCCATCATGAAGGCTGTCATTGTTTGTTGTTTTCTGGAATGAGAGAGAGTTTATATGTATTATATCATAATTTACAGTAACTCAAGAAATGCCTTGTTTCACTTGGTTAAACGCACAAGCACACACACACACACACACACACACACACACACACACACACACACAAAATATAAAATACTAATTACACACACTTGAGTAGATGAATAAATTACTGTAATTCCTGTTTAAATGCAATTCATCCTTCCATACAATGCAGTGACTTCAGACTTTGCCAGCAAATTAAAAGTTGAAGCTAAATCATTAAATTATCACCATCTTTGTGTTAGATTTATTTATAAAACACATTTAAACACTGCTTGTATCGTTACATTAAAAATAAAAACACACACATTCTCTGTCACAGCTAAGAAACAAGCAGCTTCAGCTGCCAGAGACACTGGCATCACGTTTTCTCTCTTTGAAACAGAACAAATATGTTTTGACTTGTACCTGCTGACTCTTCCTTCATTCACACCGTGGTGAAGCCCGTCATGTTTACATTTCATCTGCGTGGTTATCTCGTGTCGCGTCGTCACTTTTCAAAGCTTTTTTATCTTTGTGAAGCGTCAGGTGCTCCCACACGTTGTAGGACTTATTTACAGTTTTCTCTGCGTCGCGTCGGTCATTTGTAAAATAGACTTTGAAAACAGTCTCTGCTCTGTTTCCTCCTCCCTCGCTCTGTTCAGAAGCGCCACACACACGCGCAGGCGCAGCACGCTGACGCTGCAGTTTTTTTTTTTTTTTTCAAACTTTATTCAGTCAGGCTCAGCCAGCTTTGACAAAGCTTTACCGGTGAACAAAACAGCTCCGCGGCGCCGTGAAAGATGCATAATCGCGCGACACAACGAATCGATGATGAAATTCGTTGCCAACACTTTTAAAAATCGATTTTTATCGATTTTATCGATTCGTTGTTTCAGCCCTATCTGTGTTTGAACCTGTTTGCTTCACACAGGTCGGTTGTTATATTTATTATCTGCAACGTTTTTATGTCTATAGTCCGTCTTTACTTCATTTTGTATGTTGCCTATATGTGCCCGTTTTTTGTTTGTTTGTACAGCACTTTGGTTGACCTTGTTGCTGTTTTAAGTGCTCTATGAATAAAATGGTATGGTATGGTAAAGTCCAGCTTACTGTATATGGACCAAAACAAACCTGAAGAGACTGTGCAAACAGTGGACACACAAACATTTAGTTTTGGGGGTTGAATATATCCATGTACCAGTCATCAGCTGTATTATTATTATTGAGATATTGAGAAAGCTCCTCGGATGAAGAGCGAAATGTCTTCCGATACAAATAAAGTCCAGTTGTTTCTGTATTGAACTTTTTTTTAATCATGTCCTGGATGACTGAGAATCTTCGCCAGCATATTATTATTATTATTATTTTAAAATTTATTTACGGTAATATAAGTTTTGCCCTTATTTCACTTTATTACATCTTTACTGTTTTTGTAAAAAATATTGCTTTTCATCAACCTAAAAATCCAAATAAAAGACAGGTTGTAAATAAATAAAATTGATAGAATACTAATTAATACGTTTTCATGGCAATTCATCTCCTTCTCGGTGACTCACCATCATCCTTTAATGTCCAGTCAGCATGCAAAACAGGCTGCAGCTGTCCCGTGTCATCTTCTCTGGTTTCTACTGACACCTGCAGATTCTCTGGACCACTGGGGGTGTAATCATGACTCTTCACCCACCCAGGATCCATACAGTTACCTACACACAGAAGCATACACTCTCTCTGAGACATTGTCTTCACTTGTTTTTTTATTTTATTTATCAAAGTCATTTTATTGATTTTTTTGAACATACAAACAAAAAGGAGAACACATAGAAGGAAAAAAAAAAAGACGCCCACCCCTCCCACACCAAATCAGTTACACACACAAATAAATTATAAATTGAATTCATTATTATTATTATTATTATGACACACAATTGGCTGATTGATGGATGAGCCGCACAATCGGCATGAAATTTTTATTTAAAATAAATTATTTTAAATTACTTTGTATTTAGCACCTCCTGCACCTCTGTACAGTCCACACTACAGGATAAGCTTCCTCCTGCAACTAATAAGCTGATCTCCTTGCAAAGTAGAGAAGTGGACGTGGCTGATAGCGCTTGCAGGTGGTGAGGCAGAGAGCTGAAATCATGACATTCTGCGCTCTCTAAGAGCGTTTAGAAACATTGTTTAGAATATTCCAAGTGTGGGAAGGGTTTAAAGTGCCTATACAGTATATATAAATATATATATATGTATCTTATTGAGCCTCGAGGGCTCATTTACGAAAGCGACCTGCTACAAACTAAAGAATGATGAACAGCAATGATACAAATACATTAAACAATAAACAAAAGAAAAAGTAGCAAAAGTAGCAAAAACATTATAAGGTAAATGTACAAAATCAAAAACAGGAACATATCTGCATTGGTTTTTGCCAGGATTCCAACAGATTCTGAAAACCATTTAGAGAGGTCAGGGCCGAGAGCTTCAGATCTTTTTGTAAGATATTCCAGGAAGCAGGAGCAGAATAGGAGAAGGCCCTTTTTCCAAGTTCAGTCCTCACTGAGGGGACACTGCAGGTAATCATGTCCTGAGAGCGCACACTGTAGCTGCACTCACGCAAAGACATGTAGGAGGAGATGTATGAGGGCAGCAGACCAAGAAGTGATTTAAAGATGAAAATGTACCAGTGGAAGAGTCTGCGTGAGGTTAATGATGTCCAGTTAACCAGTGAATACAGGGTGCAGTGGTGGGTACGATAATCACAGCCAGTTATGAATCTTAGTGCACCATGATAGACAACATCCAACATCCGCAGGGTGCTTGTAGGAGCATTCATGTAGAGAATGTCACCGTAATCAATGGAGGGAAGGAAAGTCACAGATACAAGGCGTTTCCTAGCATTCAGTGTTAGACATGATTTGTTTCTGAAAAAGAAACCCAGTTTAACTTTCAGTTTCTTCACTAGGTTTTCCACGTTGAGTTTAAAAGAGAGATGTGAATCGACCAGTATACCCAATACATAAATCTATATGTAATCTATAATATATATGTTATATATATGTGTATGTATATATATAATTTTCAAACAGGTTGTTGAGCTCTAGAAAAGATTGAAGTTGAATAAAAACAATCTTTTCTAGGACCTTTGATAGAAATGACAGATGGGAAACTGGTCTGAAATTAGAGAGAGCTGTAGGATCTAGGCCTGGTTTTTTGAGAAGAGGCCTGACCACAGCATGTTTGAAAGCAGATGGCACAAAACCTGAAGATAGACAGCTGTTAATAAATGACAAAACACAAGGACCAATTACATCAAAGGATTGTTTGAACATTTTAGAGGGAATGATGTCCAGAGAACAGTTAGTTGGTTTCATCTGCTGAACCACCTTGGTGAGGTTAGGCAGTGAAACCAGGTCAAATTGGTCAAAAACAGCTGTGGTTATTGCAGATGCACATGACTGGATGGTGTTGGATGGACTGACAATGTTCTGCCTGATAGAGTCAATTTTGTTGACAAAATAGCTCTGAAAGTCGTCACAGGTAGACTGTGTGGCAGTTTTCAGAACATTGACAGATGGATTGATAACAGACTGACTGGAGTGTGCTGAAAAGCGTCCTTGGCCGTGTTGGAGCTGGTGGAGATTAAATTGGAGAGGTACTGTGATTTGGCCTGCTTCACAGCATTTTGATAATCACAGAGACAGTCTCTCAGTATTCCCTGAGATACATGAAGCCGGTCGCGCTTCCAATTTCGCTCTGCTTTTCTGCAACGTTGTCGAAGAGCTCGTGTCGTTTCGTTGAGCCATGGTGATGGTCTGTTTTTTGAAGATGCCTGTTTGAGAGGAGCGATGGAGTCCAAGATCGTTGTGCAGGTGTGATGGAAGGAGGTGATGAAGTCCTCAGGATGTAGAGATGGGTCCAGGCTGACAGCAGAGCAAAAGTCAGTGCTCTTAAAGGCATCAGTGAACTGACTTGGGGTGGATGGGGTGATGGAGCGGCAGAGACGTGCTGGGAGAATAGCCTTCGGTGCAGGAGAGGTGAAAATTTCAAATAATATGGGAAAATGGTCTGAAATACAGGTGTCCAGGATCTCCACAGCAGGTATTTGAAGGCCGTGGGAGATAATTAAATCCAGTGTATGACCCTGACTGTGCGTGGCCCCCGAGACCGACTGTGACAGGTTAAAAGAGTCCAGGAGGTCCTGAAACTCACATCCAAGCTGATTACTTGGGCAGCAGGTGTGTGCGTTGAAGTCTCCACAGAAAAGCCAAGAGTCAAACTTTGGCAGCAGGTCAGCCAGTAGTTCTGAAAACTCACTGAGAAAGTTTTTATTGTATTGTGGAGGCCTAT
The DNA here is from genome assembly GCA_038048925.1 of Garcialebias charrua. Taxonomy (NCBI): domain Eukaryota; kingdom Metazoa; phylum Chordata; class Actinopteri; order Cyprinodontiformes; family Rivulidae; genus Garcialebias; species Garcialebias charrua. Next base: position 24,751 of record JBBPBX010026249.1, on the reverse strand, counting down.
AAAAGAGGCCACACAGAAGAGGTTTAGCAGATTCCAGCACAAAAAAACATGCTTTCAAAACTGTTGTAATTTTTCTGAGACAACAAGCGGTACTTGAATGCATCACTGAAGACTGCAGCCAGCCCTCCCCCTCTTCCTGCCCCACGCGGAGCGGTCAGATAAGAATAGCCAGGTGGGAGGAGATCTGAAAAGCAGCTGTTGTCTCCTATTTGCAAAGAGAACAACCTTCACATGAATGTGAAGAAGACGAAGGAGATGATTGTGGACTTCAGAAGGAACAAACACACCCACACCCCACTGTATATAGGTGGATCTGCGGTGGAGGTGGTCTCCAGCTACAAATACCTGGGTGTACACATGAATGATAACCTCAGCTGGAGCAACAACACCACCAGCCTGATCAAGAAAGGTCATCAGAGACTCTACTTCCTCAGACGGCTGAGACGAGCTGGTCTGAGAAGCCCAGTCCTCACCTCGTTCTACAGGTGTGCAGTGGAGAGCGTCCTGTGCTCCAGCATCAACGTGTGGCATGGAGGCTGCACAGTTGCAGAGAGGAAAGCTCTACAGAGAGTGGTGAAGGCTGCACAGAAGTCTGTGGGAGTCAGTCTCCCCACCATCACAGACATTTACACCTCCAGATGCAGAAAAAGAGCCACCTGCATCATGAAAGACCTCACTCACCCAGCACACTCACTCTTTGCACCACTCCCCTCGGGACGGAGGTTGAGGAGCATCAAATGTAGAACCACTAGACTGAGGAACAGCTTCTACCCTGAGGCTGTCAGACTCATGAATAAATAAATAATAAGAATAAACACTGCAAAATGTCACATCATACTGATACTGATCTGTTTCTTGTTGCTGCGTTCATCTGTGACCATCTGCTCATGTTCGTGCTGCTGTTTATAATGATGTTTTTCTACTACATTAGGGCTTAGTGGGTAACACTTTATAATAACTACACACTATTAACCCTTATTTAAGCATTAACAAACATTTAATTAACAATGAAAACATCATTAATTAAGGATGATTCACACTTAATACACTATTAATTAACATACTTGTTAACGCTTTATACATAAAGAATAATGAGTTCCAAAACCTACGTACTCAATGTTTATTCATGCTTAATAACTCATGAATTAACTATGCTATCTATATTTGTAAATGCACAAATTAATGTGCTTTCACCACATGTATTAAATGCGTACTAATTGTTAAATAATGTTTGAATTCACTATCTATTAATCTTGCAATGCATCATTAATTAAGGCAGTTACTTAAGTGTATTTGTGAACCATTCTAAAGTGAAGACTATTCATGCTTTATTAAGGCTTTGTTAATGTTTCATAAATCCTAAATAGCCACAAGTTATTTTTCCCTTGTGGAAATCTGACAAAATGAATTCACTATCTATTAATCCTGCAATGCATCATTAATTAAGGCAGTTGCTAGTGGTTACTTAAGTGTATTTGTGAACCATTCTAAAGTGAAGACTATTCATGCTTTATTAAGGCTTTGTTAATGTTTCATAAATCCTAAATAGCCACAAGTTATTTTTCCCTTGTGGAAATCAGACAAAAATCAAAGCAGGAGACGTGGAATACCAAAAACAGGTTTGTATTGACATTTTGTAAAAGTCAATAAAACATACAAGGAAGAAAAGTAGTGCAAAACATTTTTGGCACAAATCAAATGACATCCTTCAAATAACATAATTCGCCGCCCGTCGGGTCCGTGTCTACGGTTGGGCCTCGTTAGCATTTTAGCCCCCGTTAGCTCGGTGTCGTCCCTCCAAAAAGGCTGCCCAGCTGTTTATCCGCGTTTTAACATGTTACATCGGTGTCCATCAAACATCTGAGGCTGCCAGGCACACATGGATGCGAGCTCCCGGCCCCAGCAGGCGTCTCGGACCGCCACCAGTCGGGTCCGTTAGCATTAGCATGTTAGCTCGTGGTCCCTCCACTAAATCTTGCTGTCTGCTGCTTCACGCGTTCCACAGCGTCTTTGTCCTTGGTCTATCTGTCCCTACGCAAAACCGCCGTTCAGCTGCAGCGCATGTGTCCGCGCGGAGCAACCTCTGAACCAACAAGGTTTGGCTGTCGAAGCCGGAGCTAACCGAAGCTAAAAACATAGCGACCGGAAACTGTCGGAAACTACCGGAAATTGCGTAATTCGGCTTAAAAATAACAATAAAAAATAATTGTAATAATAATACTTTATTTATATACCCAGTTAAAACAACCACAGCTGCAACAAAGCTGAAATAAAGAACATTTAAACCAAAATTATTTTTTAAAATTATTATTAGAATTTTTAATTTAATTTTTGTCTGATTTCCACAAGGGAAAAATAACTTGTGGCTAAATAATACTTTATTTATAAAGCTTTATTTCAGCTTTG